>JAUCMU010000046.1:13997644-14026880 GCA_032275025.1 Enteromius treurensis | reverse complement strand
TTAGTAAAAGCTCAAAGGCAAATCGGTCTCTCTGGCGAGTTCCCATATGTAACGTCTCCGTTCCCTCCTTCAGGGAATGTGGGTTACGATAGTAACCTAGACGTTATGTATGTAACCCGGCTCCTTGAAAATAAATGAGGTGCTGCATCACACTGTCATGCTTCGTTCACACCTGTGCGTCTCCTTTAGACAATTAGAATCTGATTATGAGCATTTTGGCCTTTTATTTATGGTCTTGCAGATATACATATACATATACGAGACAATTTTTTCAGGCAGTTACAATGTTGTCTGTCTGTATTCGTATTTATATTATTAATATATGATATAGTTAAGCAATATCAGATTAGGAAGAAGAATGCTGTTTTTCTGAATATAATCAGAAAAACAAGAAGTAATCGTTAAGTTAATACATTGTAGACACAGTTTTGTCTGATTTTGAAAATAGTTCTGAATAAATGCAGAACAGAAGTGTTGTGTATCTCCAAACAAAACATGTGTTTGGTTCCTGAATACATTTTGAATGAATAGGCTGAGCAAATGATCATCAGCCACTTTCTTAACTTCTGAATGAATCAGTCCTTTTGTGGGAATCAAATTATTTTAATGAGTTGCTCTTTAAGAAAGTTACTTACCGCCACCTATTGACATTTTAGCTTAATATTTTAAAACGTAATATATTCTTCCCCCTTGTTCCCCATATTTCTGTTCAAAATTTCATAATGTTAATCTCATAGCATTGCTGCATTAAATGTTCTTTGTTAATTGATATTCATAAGTCCACTGAGTTTAAACATGATGACTGCAGTCAGAACACTCCATCTTATAACCACCCATATGCCATGATGTACGAAGGCAAGGGGGTCGCAGGATTGGCTGTAGAAAGCAGATGAATGAAAGCCTCGCAGAAAGTCGTCAGTGAGATGATACAAGAGTAAAGTCTTGAGCATTCATCAGTTTTACAACCATTGATTTTCACATGCCGCAAGCTCTCCTGCTGTGACGATTCCCATCAAGGTGAGACTGTTATCGGGATGTATTTTTCAACCTTGTGTCTTTGCCGTGATGCTGGAACGCTCTGTTCCCTCTTGAGGCAAGAGGGAAAACTACTAGAAATATCTATTAAAAGCAGTTTAGCCTGCTGTAGGAAAATGACTAACGTTAATGATGATGAGTTTACAGATCTTATTTAATTGGCTCAAAATGTGACAGCCCTACAGCCAACTTAGCTGATGTTAAAGCTGCAAAATAAGGGGAATTATGTCCTCAGTCTGTGTCCCGGACACAGTGGCAGAGCCTATGTGTAACCATAAGTGAATTTGGCAGAATCTTTAAAAGTTTAGATTTCAGTTAATAAAAGCATGTTTTTTTTTATGTGAATTGAATAAACTTATTTCACTGATTTAATATCACTTACATTTGACATTTTACAATTTAAAAATAATTACTAATTTATTTAGTACAAAAAAAAAGATTTGGAAATTCATTTTTTTATAAATATTATGCAATTTTCTACAGCTTTTTTACCTTTTTTAATTTTTTTTTTTTTTTTGGTAAGTTGTTTTTTCAGGCCCAAGAAACCCATGGCAGTCTGAGACCCTGGGGTCCAATCCACAATCCAGCCCTGGTAAAAAGGCCTTATTTGATTGATCTACTGATAAACCAGCCATGGAAAGACTGAATTACACAGCTAACAAAGGACTAACTAACAAGCAATCTGGTTTTCTAATCAATAGCTTAATTTATCTACAGCAGTTTAAAAAAAATCTTTAAAGAAATGTGAATCAGTAGTTTGTCTGTCTGTTCTGCCAACAAATGGTATTGCCTTGGTAGCACATAGAAGCCTAGCTGATTAATAGCAATACAACACACTGTAAATTAACTTTTTTCATTTCAGTAGTCTTATTTTAGATATACGTTTAGATACAAGTGATTAACAGTGTATATAAAAAGCGGACAAGAATCTTGAAGGCAGTAATGCATTAAGCATGTGATACTATTTATATCCAAGATGTGAGAGTGACCTAGTAACTCACGTCTTATGCAACATGTGTGAGTGTGTGTGCATGTATAAATAAGAGTATGTGCACGTGTTGGGACTCAATATAAATATGAATTATTTTCATATTCTAAATGCATATACCTCAAGAGTTCAGACACTTACAGCAGGTACAGTGCCACTCAGATGAGGTAATCTGTCA
The DNA here is from genome assembly GCA_032275025.1 of Enteromius treurensis. NCBI lineage: Eukaryota > Metazoa > Chordata > Actinopteri > Cypriniformes > Cyprinidae > Enteromius > Enteromius treurensis. The sequence goes on along the minus strand of JAUCMU010000046.1, from coordinate 14,024,679 downwards.
GATCCACATACACTACCATTTCAAGGTTGAGGTCAGTATTTGTTTATTTTTTTATTATGTTTTTAAAAGAACAACAACAACAAAATGTAACATCAATAATATGTCTTAATTTTAAAACATAATGTATTTTTTTTGATGGCACAGCTGATTTTTTGCAACAATTAATCCAGTCTTCAGTGTCACATATTCCTTCAGAAATCAGCACTTACAGTACATGATTATTTCATTTTCATATTTTTTGATTACTGTAAAGCTCAGAAGAACAGCATTTATTTTTAAATATTTTTTTTATTTCTAACAGGATGAAATTCTAACAATGTGAAACTGTTATTTTTTTATTTTTATACATGCTTGCTAAATAAAAGTATTAATTTATTTTAAAAAAGAAAAGAAAAAAAAAGAATGTCCTTCAGAGTATTTCTTTGTGAGCAAGTAATTTTATTTCATAATTTTTTTAGTATATAGTATGTTCCGATGAAAACACAAACTCATCCATATCTTGCTTCAGCTGAGGGAAAGCACGTTTTCAGGATAATGTTTTCACGTAAATTATTCCTCTAAGAGGTTGAATGATGCAGTGTCTTCTTGTGTTCGGCAAATTTGATACACTGACACTTCAGTGTATGTCACACTAAAGCAAAGTTTGAAGTAATTGGTGTAAGCACAAATAAACTGCCCAAAAGTGCATTTTCAGAATTCAGCAACGGAAACAGAAAGAATGTCTATCTAAGCCGTTTCAGGACTGCATTCCTACAGATAAAGCAATACATCATGATGTAAACCTCAAAGGGAGAGTTGAAAAAAAAAAAAAAAAAGACTTAATTAGCCTTCTGCAACACAACTGAGTGACATTTTTAATAAGAGAATTTGCAACAAACAGATTCAAGTGTTGTAGCACTTCCAAAGTGCATACGTTCACGTATGCTTTCCGAAGCGAATTTTTGAGTGAGTCAGCACTGGTGAAATTGCTGTAGCTATTCGAATTTACCTCATGATTGCTTTTAAGTTTCCAGATATTTAAATGGAGACAGAAACACATTTTCTTTTCTCATCCTCCCCTGAGACAACTGTGGCTTCCCAACACTTAATAGGCTCGCTATATATTGCAAAGAAGGATTATAATATATGCATTATAATATATTATATTATGCGTTTTTGAGAAGAATAGCTGTGTTTCATGAAGACTTTTGTTCCATTGCAGTGTCCTTGCTGTAAATTACAAGGTAAAATAGCCAGTATTTTGCTGTAAAAAAGCCTGGTATAATGTTAATGATTTAACAATGTTTAACATAATGTAAGCTTAAAAGATTGATGTTTGGAGATTGTGTAGTTGATGTAGTAAATGTGTTTTTATATTTGTATAATGCATGCACACCCATTAAAATCTGCTACACTATGATACATTTATGATGCTGAAAAATTTAAAGAAGACGGTGACAGTAATTGTCACATCGGTAATCTGTTGATATTGATCTCAGCTGAATTTACTATTTTAAAAAAAAGAAAAAGAAAGGCAGGCAGGCAGGCATCAAGAAGTCTTGGTCTCTTCTGCCTGCAGCCATGTTTCTTCTTTCGCTTGACTGTAAAGCAATTTAGATTCAAATAACTACGCATACAGTAGTGTCAAAGGAGCACTGTCATTTCCATTGTCATTATCCCAGTGGTCTTTAATATCATAGCTGTCATTCTAATTCATTAAAGCATCTAATGGCGTTCGGACAGCCTGGAGCTCTCACTAAAGTACCTTACTTTAATGAGATGACTGCAAAGATGTCTTGCATCCAACTCGAGGTTGGATAGAGGGTGACACTTAAAAGTAACCAGGAAATGTGTCTTAACGACCTTCTTATTCTCTACATGCACTTGAAAGAGGTGTGTCAAGTTTTTCACCATTTTACTAGAGAAAGCATTTCTATCAGTGTAGGACCCTTGGGTCTATGGGATTAGCAAGACTTTACTTGTACAAACATGACTCCATTAGCTAATCACATGATAAATTTACTCCTTAAATCTCAAACACAGAGGCTGACTAACGCATATTTATTGTAAAACGCATATGCGTGTCGGTAATGATATCTAGACCTAAAATGACCATTTTAAGGCTATTTTTACATGGCAATGCCATCATTTGAAATTTCCTAATCTTGAATGATATTAAAGTGTGCTAATTTACAGCAGAATTTCGTACTTTGTTTTAAAGTTAAAAATGAAGAATACGCGTTGCTTGCAGGTAATTATGCATCATTCATTGCTATTATAATACTAAGAACATGTAAAATGTGTAACAAGGACACCTTACAATAAAGTGTTACCTTTTATGTTTTAGTTTATGAAAGCATAAGGTTGCTTCACCCCCACTGGAATTTCCTCTCCAGAACATTCTGCACAGCAACAATGAACAGTTCCAGTGAATGACACATAACATAAGGAGAAGACTAGTTCTAAAAGACAATGAAGCTTGTTTACAGTGTCCACAACAGGCAAAGTCCATGTATTTTGGGCTTTTACTCTGACTACAGGGTTTTGTACATGTCCATAAACAGTATGGATTTTTTGGCGACTACTCCAAAGTGAAAACAAACACAACCAGCACTAAGTGTTCAGCTTTTCCGTCATTTTGACAAGTACTGCACAACGACCATCCAGAGCCTTGTCCGTGGTCCTGAACCCACTCTACCCCAGCTGAGCAAATACAATGCTGTCCATGGTCCTGAAATTACTCTTCTGTCAAAGTCTCCAGGAAAGGTACATCTAATCAGCCATTTCTTTCAAAGAAGACAAACATTGACAGCCCAGCAGAATATATGCACCAGATCTGTGATATTTAGAATTTACGTTCACTGTGACACACAGAGGAGCACTAGTAAGGTTTTAAGTTTCTCATTAGGATTCCATATACCCAAGACCACTGCCTGCCCACATTTGAATCCACTCCACATCTCACCCAGTAAACATATGATGGGGGTTGTTACTGATATGGCTTGTAATGCCTCATTAAACTAATCTTGTAAAGCACAGCTGAACTACTGCAGATAGTGTTGACGGCCGTCTATCTCTACCCTTCACATCAATGTGCCTCACGTTTCAGCGGGGGCCATTAAGGAGTGAACCAGGGGTCGAGGATCCCCCACATCACCACTGGGGCCCTCCTGTCCAGGAGATGCAACAGAGAAGCTCCTTTAAATGTGCCGTCGAAACACCACTGCTCTGCATCACTGCTAGCACGGTTGCCTAGCAACTAGACAGCAGATGCCTGCATCCCTCATCTTTTGAGTAAAAATACACGGAAAAGAATTCACACCTCTTATGTGTTTGTGCAGTACGCACGATCATTTGTTTTATCATTTCGTTTAATCGCTGATCTTGATCTGAAATTTCAAATTGCTTATCGGCCGCACTGATTTCGAAGGGTTATTTCTCCTCCATTCTTTGCATATAAAAGCCATTTCTGAGTTTGTGATTTGGAGAGTGCGTTGGGCTGAAGAATGTTGAAAAGTGGAAGAAATGCATGAAAATGCGCCGGGATACTCTCGCAGCATTTTAATAGGTTGCAGCTCGCGAGCCGACAAGTACAGACATCATTCCTCCGCTAGACAAGCGCGTGGACAGACTGCCTTTCCTCTTTAGTTCGCTTTCGCTTTTATTTTTTTTTCAACAAACACCTGCATTTTATTCAGCGCATTCAGAAAAGGACAATGTCCTTTTCCCTTCTTTTAAAATCCAAGCGTGCGCGTCGGAGATTTTTGTTCCAGTCTTGATTATTTTCTCGGTTCCTGGAGGTGTTATTGCAATTGAAGTGTGCCATCATTTGCTCTGAACAAGAGCAGGAACATGCTCGGGGATTCAATCGAGAGATAAGGGGGCTTTTCCAGTACAGGCTAGACAAATCTTGGACATTTGCAAGAGTTTTATTGCGATACATACATATACCAGGCGTTTTTGTGCTGCTTCTGCTTCATATAAGGTTGTACCATGGACTTCAAGCTCTGACGTCTGCATCAGATATTTTCTGCTGCATTTCTTTAAATGTGCATCTTTCCCCCCCTGTGACTTTGAGAGGAACATCTCTACCATCAGCAGTAGGGGATGCAGATTACATTTTTTTTTCTTTCCCATCTCCAACCTTTATAGCTGAGGGGGGGTGGGGGGAATAAAAATATCTCACACTGTGGAGCACCCCCTCTTTGAAGGAGCATCACTGGAGTCATGGCTTGTCCACAGCTTTGGACCTGGAAACTGCGAAGACAGGTGTAGAAGAAGACTGATACACTTCCATTTTTTTCCCTTTTTCATCGTCATATTTTTATTTTTTCTCCATGGTTTGGTTGAAGAAGACTTTCCAGCACTTTTTCCCGAAGTCCTGTCGAAGCTGAGAGATGTCTGATCTTCTGGTGTTGATCGAGGGGGTCTCTGACCTGCACGGATTTCCATAGCTGAAGAATAACAGCTGGGACCTATTAAAGATTTTTTTTTTTTTTCATTTTTATTTCCCCCCTTTTTCTTTTCTTTTCTTTTCTTTTTTGTCCTTTTCTTTTTCGCGGGGCCATCACAAATGTGTGCACTGGTGCTTTGATCTCAGTCATTCATTTGGCCTTTTTTCTCCCATCCCCTTCTGTTGGATTCTTTTTTTCTACTTCTTTATTCTTTTCTTTCTTTCTTTTTTTTTAACATCAGTTTGGAGCACGGGCGGTTGGATTACTGAAATTGAATTAACGGATTTGTGGAAATGTTGGGTCCTCAAGAAGACAAATTATGTGGAATTGTTTCTGCTCTGGCGGCCCTGTCCTTTGTCTGCTTTGCACAAAGGTAAGAAAATTACAAATACTGAAAATTATGACTGCTGGGTTAAATAAATGAGGGCTCATATATCGGTCAAATTCAAACAGACACCCAGATGATTCACTGATAGGGAATCATGACTGCATACTATTTAAAATCATCTTTACTTCATTTTTTTTATTTTTCTTCTTTTACCTGAATTAACAGTCAAATATGTGTGTGTGTGTGCGCGCGTGTGTGTGTGTGTGTGTGAGAGAGAGAGAGAGAGAGAGAGAGAGAGAGAGAGCAATCATATGTGCAAGAAACATCCTCGCATCGATTCTATAGCGTATATAGGACTATCAGCGAAAATTAAACATATATTTTTCTTTAGAATCCGTTACAATATTCTTTTGTTTATGTGAGTTGTGCAATAGGTTGAAGCAAGACTAACTATTTGTATTTCTTTATTTATTTAAAGAAGGTTTCCCAACGTCTGAAACCAATATGTTTTGATGCAACGATCACTGTGTTATATACAATTGATTAATATTTTTCTTCTGATCCACCCCCACCCATGCCACCATGTCGCTGGCGTTAAAAGAGATCCACCATCACTCAGCCAATAAGAATAAAAACGACGACGCCTATCAGTCAATAATGGTTAATGACATGTGTTCACTGGTAATCATTAAGATGCGACGTGGCTTTTAAGCCTTTGAGGCCAAATACACGTATCTTTTCTACATGTCATACTGTGTTTGTGGAACACCTGTAAAACAAATGACAAGCCTGATTATACTTTAAACATTTCTGTGTTTGCTCATCAAACATCGTTTATTTAGGATTTATCAGTATAAGCATTTAAATCAATCAGTGGTGGCCTAAAACCCAGTTCCTTCCACTCTGACGTTTTGCTACATTCCTTTCAGTTTAGTGTGCATGTCGTGTGCAACTTTATTTACAAGTAACACTATCTGTATTTATAAACTGACACATCCTGCTGTGCAACATTCTGCAATGTAATTTTTATTCATACAGCTTCAATGACCTCATAATAATTGAGACTGAATATTTGCTCTTTTTAAAATTTGTCATACCACTTAACCATCAATAATAAACTAGTGAGGGCAACATGGTAAAATGGTCTACAATTTCATCTAAACACTCATGTTAATGTTATTCATAAATTTTGATGTTGATGGGAAAAAAAACTGATATTTGTTATGCATCAACTACCCATCTGTTCACAGACCCTCAGGGGTCCCGGGACCCTGAGTCTAAAAACCCTGGCTGTAGCCTGCATGTTTGAACCAGATAAACCCAGTCATACCAGTCGTCAAAGTTACATGTTGATCTGAGCACCCACTGTTGACTGCTGACAATGTGATGTTTTAAGGTTTTTGATATTCAGCAGAATGTCATATGTTTTTGTGTGATTTTATTAAGGTGTTGCTTATTCATAGATTTGGTGGAGCTTTCACTAGCATGCTCTGAAAAAAAAAAATTTGAAAAATAAATAAATAAACAATTCTATCCCATAGATTTATGTAAATGATGATGTGGTGGTTATATTGATAGAGATAAGCCTCTTCGGGTTGACAGCATTCAAGAAGAACAAAATCTTGAAAAAAAACAAAATGCAGTGTAATAAAATCATTGAGGGTTTCATTCAATCACATGAATGAACAAATAAGCAATGTGATTTATATTTTGCTCTAGCTGAATTTTAACAAAAAGTGCCCTCAATTGTGTCTCCTGCAGCACCTCCACCGGAAATACCGGAATATCTGTGGCCAAGACGACAGTGGACAAACTGCTGAAGGGGTACGACATCCGCCTTCGGCCAGACTTTGGAGGTACATGTGATTCTTTATTAGAAATTTTAAATCTTTACCAGTCACTAATAAAGCATTCACTTATCTAGAGCATACGATATTATTGACTGATGCAGTACATAGTCATGCAATATTTTCCATAGTGTATCTCCTTGTGAAGGAAGGCTTTCAAAACTTAGTGCTTTAAAAACACACATACTGCATACTAACGGTTTGATTTGTCAAGACTGAAAGTTAAAGTGAAAAATTTGAAGGCAGACATTTTCTAGAAACTGCTGAAACATCTCATGATTTAATAGCATCAATCCCAAGGTTAGGCGGTACTGAAAGAAAATAAGGGACTGTTTAAGATGGAAAGGCACTTTGTGCTCTTGCATCCCGTTTGCCCACAAATCCCCTCCGCAGCTAGTAAAAAAGTTGTGTTGGTACAGTTTTCACAAAGGCTGAGCACACAGTTTTAGGTTGCTGTCCGTGGTCCATGTTTCTGCGCACTTTTACACTGTTGAAAGACAATGAGATGCTTTCACAACCTCAAGATCGGGAAAAATGTAGTTTCACCACACCCAGAAGTCAGCTTGTCTGCTGATTTGCTACAGAATGTACTTTTCAATTCAGTCCTTCAGCAAACTGCTTTGCATTTCAACAAAGAAGCATGTCTATCTATCTGTTTGTTTAAATATCACATATGCATATTCTCTCAAAATGCATTCGTACACCATAGAACCTTTTTTTTGGTGGAAATGATGAGTTTGATATTGAATTCTGTGCTGTATTGTTGTCTGATTTGCAGTATTTTGGACACATTGACCAATTTAAGATCATGAACACGTTATATGTTTTCTTCAACAAAGCTGGGAAGATTACATATACATTGTAGTCCATTACTCATTGCTCTTTACGTGACAAACAATTGTAGTTAGTAATGTAATCCATTTAGGTGATATAATTGAACTACCATTAGATTACTTTTACATTACATTTGATCTTAATTGTTTATCTTATTGATTTATATTGGATCATCTTGTACTATGTTCATTTAAAAATACAATGATAAAATATGTGACAACAAAAGCAGTCATAAATCACAAAAGTATATATTAAGCATTAGTCAACCATTAATGACAGATTTTTCTTTTATGCCAAAAATCACTAGGGTATTAAGTAAAGATAATGTTCCATTAATGTATTTGGTGCATTTCCTACTATTGATTAGTATTATGCGTTGCTAAGAACTTTATTTGTATAATTTAAATGCAATTTTCTCAATATTTTAATTTTGTTGCATAGATTCCAGATTGTCAAACAGTTGTATCTCAGCCAAATATCATCCAATCCAACACACCGCACATCAGTGGAAAGCTCATTCATTCAGATGATAAATCTCAATTTCAAACAGTTGACCCTTAAGACTGGTTTTGTGGTCCAGTTTCACAAATATTGCATTCGTTGTTACGAACAACATGAGGGGCAGTAAACGTTGCATTACGTTAAGGTTTCACAAACCAGGGTTTGAGAAGGAACGGCAAGGAATTTGTGAGTTTAAAGCAAAACTAAACATTCATTAAACATCATTGATCAAATTAAAACACTTTCAAAAAAAAAACGTTTTATTTGTTTTTGATAAGTTTATTGTTATTACATGTAATTGTTTACTACCCATTCCTGCTCTTCAATCCCATTTTTACAACACACAAAGACTTTTCAATCATTTGGTCAGCAGTGATGGCCCCTCCACAGAGCACGGATGTGAGGTCAGTTATCCTGCAGCGCTGCACGTTTGTATTGGGAGCAGCATCCACTCTGATGGAGGCCAGGGAACTGTAGTCTATCACATCCTGATAATTCCATCATCAGTCAGAGCCCAAGTCTCCTGACACAACTGCTGACCAACTTCAGCTTTGGAGCACCGTGCATTTTAATTGGACCCAGACCACAGCTACGCTAGCCAGCGAGAGAGAGAGAGAGAGAGAGAGAGAGAAGAGAAAGGGAGGGTGAAGAGGGCAGAGAGGATAGAGATGGAGAGAAAGAAAGAGGCCAGTTAGGTGGTCGAGAAACCAGGCCGTCCTAAAAGAGCTTCATCTCTTTGGCCGGCTAGAGGGATAGCCACGGGGTTTGGCTGTGGTGTATTTGTGTGTGTGGAGTCTCAACACACCACACAAAAATGCAAGGACTGCTTATGCATGTGAGCATACATGGATTCACACACGCATGCAGAGTATATAGAGTTGTTCAACTTTAGTGCGATGTATTGGAGCACAAACACTGAATGCTATTAACAAAACATGCACTTAAGCCGAACAAACTTCTAAGAAAAAGCCTAACCCTAACACTGTACACACTTAATGTTGCACCAGCAAAGTTAGTTCATCACATTTTTTTTTACATTTCAGACCTATTTAGAAGACTTAAAGATTTTTTTTTTATAAAAAAAAAAACAAAAAACATACATATTATTTTATATTATTTTCTACAAATATTATAAATGTACTGATGATTATTATTATTATTAATAAGTACAGTTTGGATATTTAGTTAATTTACTTCTATGTGTCTCAAACACATTTCACGTTCCTCAATGATAGTAAAAGCATGTTTGGCGAGCTGTCGGGGGCGAGCCGGGAGTTCGGTGAACCCCGAGCCCTAGTAACGAGAGCCCTAAATGAGGGAGTGGCTCGGAGTCTGGCTCGAACCCTGCGTGCCCCCTGTGGAAGGAGCGAACGGCGGAGGGGCATGCAAAAAATGAGATGCGGAAGGGAAGGAAACTGGCCTATTTATAGCCACTGGATTGGCTTACAATGGGAGCGGTGCTGATTGAAAGATTGGTAACAGCTCCCGAAATTGGTTTATAACTACATAAAGTGTTCGTATTATGCTCATTTACAAGTCAGCTAGAATGCATTGACATGATCTCAATTATTTTATAATTATTCTTCTTTTACTGTACATTGTTGCAGCACCTCTTTCACTTTTATTACCCGTCTCTTTAAAAACCAACCTGAAAAGCCTATTCTGCTCTGATTGATCAGCTGGTCCAGTCTGTTGTAGTTGGTTAACCACAAGCCACAAATATATATATATATATATATATTTTAAATCCTGGATCTTCATAAGCAGTATTAAGTTTATGGTAACTATTGTGTAGGTATTGAAAGTCAGTGAATTTCTGCAAAAAAGAAATGCGTCTTTGTTTAAAACGGGTACATGTCATAAGCAAATATAAGTACAAAATGCCATTCTAGTGCATAGCATGATTTTCAGTACTATGTGTGCTGTCTGAGATCGAGAATAACACGTATATGGCAGTACCGGTCTTCCCATTGCAGCCATTCTTTCCCTGCTCATGTTCATTGCTCCAGAAGCAGTAGATGATGAGTCATTTTATTCAGCCTTGCTTTACACAAGTCGTTGCCTTTCATGTTTGCATTGTAGTTATTGGCTTTGGCTCCAGCTCTCAACAAATAGCCCATGGATGTGGTGTACAGTCTGAGCAGAACTCAAATTGCATTTTGTGTTTGACCGAGTTATGACTCCCAAAGCATCGATGTGACCTTAGAAATTAGAGACCATATTTAATGCTAATGTTTATGGTGAAATGTCTTCCATCTCTTGTAATCATCATAATGATTGCCCATGATACAATATTCAATATCCTATTTTATATTTCAGAGACCTTTCATAAATTCAATGTCGTGAATGGTTTAATTGTCACTGGATTTGAGCAAAAATCGGTTTATATTGTACAGTAGCATATTGCTAATGCAATGTTTGCTAAACAAATGAGTTTAATGAATAAATAAATAAACAAATAATCATCTTGTTGTTTAATTTAAAAACAAAAACATATTTGATTAGATTAATTTATTATATAATTTGGATCTTTGCTTAAAGTGCTATTATATCGAAATAATTTAAGTCATACAATAGATGCTGATTTATCGGGACCTAACCCTAGCCATATTGTATCTGATGATCAGTGATGGTGTCCTCGATGGTCTTTGCTGTCAATGTGTCGGCCCGTCCAATCAACATGTAAACACCACATCAAATTTCAATTATAGGGCAATTAAATACCTGTTAGGAGCTTCATTAATCATATTTCCTTCATTTACTTTTAAATAAATGCATCTCCAAGCTGAAATGCAATGGGGAAAGAGATAGGAAATCAGGCTACTGTACTTGATACCCAACATTCTGATGATATTATTATTATTATTATTATTTTAATAGCCTCTGACAACTTGATGTTTTTTTTGCTTTTTTATTATTAGATAAACTGTATACAATCAGCTGACTTCTTTAAGGTGATATAAAACCAGCTGTAAGTCCTGATCACCGTGTCTGAGTTTTATCTTGTGATCATGACTTTCTGCACATGACACTAAGCGGTGTGAATTATCCACTGGAAAAAAATGACAATGGAAAGTGATCATTTTGTTTCAAATGAAACAGAATTCCCTATTGTCTAGAAGAGAAAGGCAGTGGATTAATTACATCCCGTGCTGGCCTTATTTACAACCTCAATAATCAGGGCAGCCTCTGAAGGTCTCTGAAGACTTTGAATTTATGAGATTGCGGTTTCTCATTTCAAGTCATCCTCTCTAACAAAAGATACCTTCATGTTCGCAGCTCTGGTTCAGTCCGGCTATGACACCAGGGCCTGTTTATGTGCTGCTCTTAAAAACATGCTGAAAGTTTAATCAACAGAATGGAACATGAATACAGTTGCCTAGATACGCAACATGTCACACCCGAGGCCATAAATCAACTACATGTTGTTTTTTTCTTTCTCTCTTACTTTCTTTCTTTTTTTTTTAATAACGCTAATTGTTGTTATTAACATTCACTTTAGGGAAATAAAATTACTCAAAACTGATCTTCCTCAATTATCTAAAATATTATAAAGAAAATCAATCCATCCATATTCCATATCTGGATTAGTGGAGAGACTGAATAATAAAAATAATAATAGTAAAAATTAGTATTTGCTGAGTGAGTGATGAAGTATGCAAGTTGTTTATGCTGTTTACAGTATGTAAATGTGCAATGTGTAAAAGGAATTATACATAGTTTAATTTATTTGTTAAAAATGAAGCGTGATTGCATTCACTCTCATATACCATGGTCCTAGCTCAGGGTCCTACGCTCAACCTTACATATGTGTAAAGATCAACACAGTATTTACCTGTGTGTGTTTACATTACGTAAGCAGTTCATGCTTCCCGGCACCCCTCCAGACATGCATCCACCCACACACACAGGGCATTCTGACAGAACAGGCTCCTGTCTATTTTGTCTGCATCAGAGCATGGTTTGACTGAGATTCATATTACAATCTGCCTGCCCGGAGAGATTCAGATCGAAAGTGTGTATCTCAATTAATCACATTTCTCAGTCTCTGTTCTGACATGGCCTCTATTAAGGACAAAGGCAGTGCTACTGAAGCAACACAAATACTGCAAAAATCACATATATATATGTGTGTGTGTGTGTGTGTGTAAAATTAAACTAATGTGATGTTATTACATCTTTAATTTAAACCTGCCCATATCACTAAACCTGTCGCTAACCTTACCCGTATCACCTCCAATAGCAGCAGAAGTAATTTGTAATGCAATATGAACACAATAAATACACTGTACTTATTATTATTATGATTATTGTGTAAGTACAGCACATACTGTAGCAATTAAGGCCATCTAATATAAAGTGGTACCATATGTAATATCAGACTTACTTCTGTCTTTGAGTACTGTTGAATGTAGTGACAAGTACGATAAACTAAAATATACTTTAAAGTAATTTCTATTGAAATGTGTGTGTAATTTTACATTTATAATAACTCATTTGTAAAGATGAAGTTGCAATTTAGTAAATTTAAAATATTACTCTATATTGCTCTATCTACAATAAAAAAGGCCTCAAGCTTTAGTTGTGCTAACACAACAGTAAACGTTTTATTTGGCATAATAATCTGACTTTAAAAGTGCACTTAAGTGTCTTAATTTCATTAACTCTTCAGTTTTATTTTTTCATGATGCAGGATGCCAAAGCGGTCCACCATGCTCCAAGTTTTCAAAAGTCATATAATATGAAAAAAGGTTAAGTCGTGACAATCCATCCGTTGTAGCTCTTAAATTTCATTTGCTTTGGTGTTTATTCAGATACGGTGTGCCAATTTTAATATGTGGGTATAAAATATAAGCCTACATCAGATTACTGTTACACACACTATGCTAGATTATCTCTCTCAGGCACCCTGGTTTCAGTTTCATATGAACAAGAGGGGTGCCCTGTTCCCTGAAGAGTAAGGCCTGAAACCATTGAAATGAAACCATGAACTGAAGGGGCGCTAATTACATTATCTTTGAGGAGCTCACCATTTTGCCCAAGATGTAAGTGGCCCCCGTGGACTGCAGAAAATCTAATGAAAAGCAGTGGCCTGTAAATTGTAGCGGTAAGTGTTTTTCCTGTGCTGTGTTATCGGCATCTCCTTCAGCTTTAGGAATATAGGCAATGCTTTAAATGCTTTGTTACATCAACGCTTTGTAAATTAGTTCAAAATCTGAGTAAAATGCCATGAATATATCTCAAGATGTGCTACAACTATGTAATAGAACATTTATAAAGCATGTATAGCGGTTCAGTATCATAATGCAGAGAAAATATCGATTTCCTTCAACTCAAAAAGCCATTCACTCCTAAACAAATGGAATTCTATAAGCTTTTTAAATAGAAAGGGTTTGAAAACCATGAACATAGATTAGACTGCATATTTTGTTAAAGCGATGCAAACATATACGATTTCTAACTCAAGTGTACATTTACATCACAGGGCCAATATATAATCCAAATGGTTGCCAAGTCCTAGACAAATAGCAGTGCAGAGTAGCCAGAGGGCAGACCATCTCGTTAGCAATGTGATTTACTATCCCCGACCTTAGACAACAGTGTATGTGTGTGTGTGTTTGATGATTTGTAGTCACTCTGATGGAACGAACAAGCTGACACTTCTCCTTCAAGCTTAATGCATTGCTGTGCATTACATGCAACTGTCACAGGCAAGGTGCTGTGGATGAATCTTAACTTGGGAGGATGTATAGGTCTTAACGCAGGCCAGAATGTTTCTGCGATTGTACCATTTTCTGAGGCTCTCAGAGGCTCGTGTCAGAAAACAAAGAAAAGCTGGGCTGCAGTGTGATGTCAGCTGTGATTTTACCAAGGAATTACTAAGCAATACCATAACTTCTCTACTTTTTCTATTGAATATCACTCCACAACACATCTGACAAAATGGAGGATGTGGTGCTAGAGTTTATTCTGGGGTAGGGCATTGGAAACATGTCACAGCATATTCACTGGGCTCCTGTGAAGTGCCAGGAAAAGGGACAAACATGTGTCTGCTGTGTTTGATTTGGATAGGAAGACCCAATTATCCAATTGATTCGATGAATCATTGGCCAGCAAGCAGAACTTCCCCAATGTCAAGAAAAGGGGAACTGTCGTGCTGTTGTTTTGCACACGGGGTGCAAAAGAGGGAACTTGGCTACCGACTGTCTACTATCCTTCCAGTTTGAGCCCCTCACTCTGGAGACAGCACTTTACAGTAAATCTAGCTGTCATCGCCTCTAAAATAGATTTTATGGTCCCAGATCCCACCGTTAACAAAGCTTGAAATGGTGGCGACACATCCATAAAGCTGTGAACATGGACCCTTTTCCCTCAAGAATGAGGCTAGGCCTTTGGTTTTGCTATGTATCTTGATGTTAAACCAGGTTGGAGTTACTGCATACGCATTGTCCTCTGCAGGTGAACTACTTTTTTAGTGGTGTTTGCTTGGGCAATAATAATACTGTATGCATTCACTCCTGCTATTGCTAATTCTTGGGGTCTGAACAAACCTCAAAACTTTTGTTGTTGTTTCTAATGTTGTGTTTTTGTTGTTGTTGAGTTTTTATTACTCAATGCTATATTTGCCATTAGACATTAATTTATCCTACAAATCAAAATACAATCTTTCTAAAAGAAATCTGCCATCATTTACTCTCATATCAATTGGAAAAAGCAAGCCCCCACCTAGACTTTTGCATAATTCCAAAAAAGTAGAATTCAATGCAGTTTCTAGCTGAAACGAACACTTGTGGCAGTAGCACACCAACAACTTCCATTCTTTTTGACATTGATAACAGTGGCAGCTTCGACATTGTAAAGTTCACCTTGTTCAAATTATGCAAAGTTGCAACCTCGTAAAATAATCTTTCCCTGTCATTTTTTTTAGATTTAGTAGGGTTTAGAGGACAATTTTTTTCCGAACTGCTGCAATACATTTGTTGATGCATTTTCGTCTTTTTGTGCATGAAACTAAACATGCTTTTGCTGCTGCTTGTTGGATATTTCTCACAAAAAAAATGTAATTTTGCGTTTTTCAGATGAAGCAGGGTTGCATTACTTTTGTAATGAATAAGATAAGATAAGATAAGATAAGAAAATAAGATATTTTGAGACACATTCTTCACTCAAATCCTTTTGTCTCCCACAGAAGTAAGTCAGCAATTGAAATGACATGAGAAGTTATTTTATCATTTACTCACCTTCATTTTTGGATGAACTATCCCTTTAACTTGTCTGTCCACCTGAGGCAACCTGCTCTACATAAAATTAAAAAAAAACAACTACAAACGAACAAAAAAAAATAAAAAAACATCTCATGCGAGTGC
The DNA here is from genome assembly GCA_032275025.1 of Enteromius treurensis. Classification (NCBI taxonomy): domain Eukaryota; kingdom Metazoa; phylum Chordata; class Actinopteri; order Cypriniformes; family Cyprinidae; genus Enteromius; species Enteromius treurensis. The sequence goes on along the minus strand of JAUCMU010000046.1, from coordinate 14,009,369 downwards.
ATATTTTTAAAAATATTCTTCAAAAATATTATTTTTAGTAACTTTTTTTGACTGAATGAACTTGAATGATTCCTCAAACCATGCGACTTGTTGGATATCAGAATTGCTTTTGCCTCACGAACAACAAAACTTGCAAAAAACGTTCCACGGACATAAACCGAAGGAGACAATTAAGCTATATTAAAATACCAGAATCATGGGTGGGTTTTATTTTACTGCAGCAGCAGCCTGACAACGACATATAAACAAAGAAACAAGTTGAATACTTTGCTATGTTGCACATTACATCATGTTGCTGCAGTGGGTTTGCTCCCAAGGTTGTCATGGACACCAGCACATTCTCTAAATAGTTTGCACTAACTGCTAACACACCGCCATCTTGCAGACACTGGCTTCCATAAGGTCAGACTAAATGGCTAAAGAGAGGCTGCAGTTTTAGACTGAAAGTATTCTGAAGACAGGAAGGCTGGGCTGAAGTCTTGGCATGGGTGATAGTGCTTTGTAACTGGCCATTAATGTCTGGCAGCAATTATTTTACACTTCTGTGGTAAATGTGTCATGCTCTAAACAGCTGTTTCCTATAGGATCAGCACATGGCAGTGGTCAGTCGCCTGATAAATACAGTCATAAGTTAAATTACTTTTTTGGAAACTTACTGTAGATTGGCATGTGCTATAGATGTGTTCAACCATAAAGTTGTTCATACAGGTGACACATGTTGGAATCTATACTGTGCCATGGCCTCGTCCTCTAAAAAAGTTAGTAAATGTTACATTAAAACAACATATAGGGTGAATGCCAAACATTTTCACTTTACACCCTCATCAATACTTATGAGGGAGTTAATAAAACAAAGGATATTTTATTTGTATATATGTATTTTTTATTTGTTTTGATTTGAATTGATTTGGGGGGTGAAATATGGCCAGAGTTTCACCCAGGTGTCCTGCGCACATATTGGAAAATTAAGCCAAAAATATGATGACAGTTTGGTGGTTGGCTGCAGTACAGGTCACAAACCGCCAAGCCGAGCTCTGCCCTTGCAAGGCTTTAAACTACTAGGACTCGGTGTCTGCCGAGCTCCCGGCTCGCTGCCCTGAACAGCACACCAAACACGCTATACATATTTTGCATAATGAGGAAGTGTAAAAGGAAGTGTCTGTGTCTAACTACCGCAGCTCACTATCACTATCACTCCAAATGAATCACTACTGCGCAGATTCAGGCTTAAAAATGTACAGAAAAATGTATCACTAATGTACAGACTTGAGCTCTGAATAAATCACAAAAGTTTTTAACGTAATTTTTAACAGTTTATTTATTTACCCTATTACTTATTTACTGTAAAAAAAAAAAAAAACTATATAATCCACATGGTGTTGTTTATGTATTTTTAATTTGATTTGATTTTTGAAATATGACCTAGACATGTTTTTGTCAGATGTACTTAAATGTGCCCCACACACCGTGAAAGGTAAAGCCAGAACATTTGTATCGCCATCTGCTGGCTGGAAGAAACCCCGCCCTCTCCATGTAAATGAATGTGGTATTACCAAAACTAAAACAATCAAACACTATAAATACATTTTCAGAGATTGATTTCCATCAATTTGGGTAGTTATTATCATGTGAATGTATATTCAAGTGTTTGCTTTGTATAATATGTTTGCATTTAATATGCAATGCAAATTGGGTGTGGTTTCATGATTCTGAGTTTGTGATTGGCTCTGTGGGAGCTTGGGCTGGACTTTGAAGCTGCAGCAGCGCGTGATTGCTACTACCCAGACTCATGCTCCAAATGAATCACTATTGCTCAGATTCAGACTCTAAGTGAATCACTACTGCACTGACTCTGTCTCCAGATGCCATCATTGGTGCTAGATGACAGCGGCAATACTGGGATGTGTTGGCTAAGCTTTTCTAAGGAAGTGAAAGCACATCTTGAATCCTTTTTTACAGTCTATGGATTCACCCTAATACGAATTAACCCCATTATCCACTTGATGCCCACAAAGTCCGGTTACATTCCAGCAGAAAATGAGCTCATCCTCAGAAAAGAGATACTGGTGATAAAATGCAAAGACCCCCCAAACAGTTAAGTTATGGGTCTGATAAACCCACATGATTCAAAGTGCGACCACGCTGCACCTCACAGGGGACACACTCCCATATCCAAGGACAACTGCACACTGCAAAATCTCCCCTAATTGCTGACATCTTTCCCAGCTGGCATAAAGTCTCTTAATTAATAATGAATACACCTACAATGCTCCAGCTAGTTTCCCTATTAATTAACCTGACTCCTGCAAGTAGCCACCCTGCCTCTCCCCCATGTGCCGACGCTTAAATGAAAAGGAGCCTTTTTGGCGTGTGTGGGCTGTACGTGCATCAACGCTGGATGCAAAAGTAGCGCGCATTCAGCAAAAAAGTGCGGCATTGTCAGAGCGGGGCGATAAATGGACAAGCACTGCACAAATGATCTCTATCCCGATGAGCAGAGAATGCCTTCTGATTTATGGGGAGAGAGCCGGGCAAACAGAAAATGCTTGAGGAGGCTGTTCCTTTCGCATCCTCTCACACTGCAGTCCTCTTTTTACAAGAGGAACGTGTTTGTATGTGCGTGTTAGACGGTTATGCTTGGAAGGAGAACGAAGAGGCCTATTAGGAGGCACGTAACCATAGAAAGCACACTTCATTGTTCACATACAATGTTTTAGCAGCTATGACGAGACAGGCTGCAGGTGAAGGCGTTACACAAGAACGCACATCCCCACGGGACCCTCTTCGCACCCCCAGTGATGGATGGGGAAGACTAGTCCTTGGGAGTCAGGAGGGATCTGTCAAGGACAGGATACGGCCCTGTGATCGTCTCAGATAAATACACAGTGAAAGACATGTCATTTATCGCAGGGCCTGAGATGGATGCGACTGGCTCAATGGCCAGGAAGCATGTTTGAAAACCCATTTCATTATTATACCTCAAAAAAGCCATTGGGAACAATTGACCTTCCTGATTCCGTTAGAACAACGCTGTCGGACACTCCGAATGCTGAATGCTCATTTGCCCCTCTTTTAAGACTATCACTATTTCTATGCAGTGGTGTATACTCATTAAATAATATTCTATGTGCAAGTTAACACAGTGATGCATTTTAGACACAGTATTGTCAATATCAACAGTAAAAAAATAATTGCTGATTAATTCCATTGAAAACAATGAAAAGGAAATTCCAGCAAAATCAAAATAGAAGCACTGTGTCGAAAATCATCATAAAACGAATCAGTGAGCTGTTTGTGACCAGCCTACTTAACATGGACTCTTTTTAAAACATGTCTTTTTCTGTTGCTTTTAGAATCCTTTCTCTCTAATATGCAGACCTACGTAAATGTAAAGGTTGATTTACCTGCAAAGTGTGTGACTGTCTACTGTGACTCTGGGCTCTGTATATTTATCCTGAAGTCTTGAAAATATAAATGTAAGCAGTTAGCCTTAACTGCATTGTGTCTCAGTTGATGAAGGATACTTTTTGGTCACCATTAGCTTAGTTCTTAAACAATAACCTCAAAACTGTCAGTGAACAGTTACTACTAGAAGAATTGCATTATTCGCAGAGCATATACGCTGTGATGTTTGAAATATAACAGAAAAAGCAAAGTACAGTCCTGAACATTTAGTTTGACGCAGCTCGGCTAGGTGTTTCTTGTTCTTGCTGATGTGTATTTCTGCAATTGTGCGGAGCCATATGGCTGCTTGCTGAGTTTAGTAAAACTTGCAGAACTGTACACATTTATCTCTTTGTTCTGGCCTCTGAGTTTGCAAAGCGCTTTAATTCATCAAAGACTGTCAGTGTCACAAAGTTGTTTTGTTTGCAGCAGATACACAAATTACCTCTCCAAATGTACATTAATGCTGAAGTGCTAAAAACAATTTTGACTGTACGATTTTAAATACTTTGTCAAAACCATTACTAAACATCAGTCAAAATGTACAAAGTGATGACCACCATTTAAATCAGTGACACTTTTATGAATAGAGTAAGGGTTAAGCTAAATTATTTTAGATGTTTATTTCCTACTCACTTTTTTAGCTTGTTCTTGCAGATATACTAAAACCCATGAAAAAAAAAAAAAAAAAAAAAAAAAAATTCAGATTTTTTGTACGAATAGACACTAAATTAAATGGCTATTATCCTCCTGCGTGTAGGTGATTCCAATGATGACTAGTTGAGCATAATAAACTTTAGTTGTGACTCACCACATCCAGAGACTTTTAAATGTCAAGAATGCATTAATAGCTATAAATGTCAGGTAGAGGAACATATAAGTAGTCTCCTTTTGTCCTGGCACATGCGAACACTTCATGTTTTAAACACACGCCTGGAACATCTATTAATATATGTGTCCAATCCTCAGTGTTCCATCTCTAATGATTCCACAGAGTCGTCATATATGTTCCTCATCTGACAAAAGGACACAATGCCAACGTTTGGCCATTCATGAGAGGAAAAAATGAAGCAGATTGAATACAATGTATGAAAAGCACTGTGTCTCTCGTTGCAACGTAAGAGTGACAATGCTGCCTTGTTGCTATGGAACCCCTCTGTTGCTAAGCAATGAGTTGATGATTAGAATTTTGAATCGGGTGGAAGAGTGGTATTTTCTTCGCCACTCTATTTTTCCATGTATGGTGCTGTGCGTGACTGCGTTGATGAAAGGCATGTTGGCCTGTCCTTCAATTGCAAACATTTACCTATAAAATGCTTAGATCTGTCTATCTATCTATCTAAACACACACCTTAGTCATAGTTCACTAATATCTTGTCTACAGAAAAAATGCTTTACAGCAATCACAGAAAAATGCAATAGTCCTGCAGGACCCTTGAGCATCAGTACATAGTCCTACCTATGGTAAGGGACTCCTGACCCATAGGTGTGTGTTTGTTTCACACAAACTGAGACATATTTATATTATGCTCCGTTATGCTGTGAGAGCTCATCAACTTCTAAACTAATTGGGGCAATACATTGTTGGCAATCCGCTGTTACGCCGAAGACTTGCGGCTATACATCACCCAGATCGACTGCTATGAGTTTCCTTCACCCCCCACCAGTAAGCCCTTTCAGCTCTCTGCTAAGGGAGGAGGTTCAACACAAACGCTAGGCATTACCGTCATCATTACCTGCAGGAGAGATACATTGCTGTGTCAGTGAAAACCTGCTTAGGGAAAACGCGGCGACCCACGAGAATTCAGCCCGGGACGCAGTATCCTTGGCACTTGTGTTCCGTCAGAACTGCTATTTTTGCTGTTTTCTACCTGGTTTTCTCTTTTTTTGTTTTGTTTTGTTTTTGCTGTGTCGAGGCCTGGCTCCATGCGATCTGGCCTCGGTTTAGCAAAACAAAGGCATTGGGGGAGAAAAGTGGCCCTCTGAATGGAGATAGCTTCTCTAGACAAGCCACCTGCCTTACATTTGTCATTTAAATATGTATACAGATGATGGTGCCATCTGCCAGTGCAGTTGGAGAGGGACAAATTGGTGGAAATGCACTGAATTCCTGAGGTGGTGCTGGTGGTGAGATTCAGAGAAGGGGATGTACTGTACAGGTGCCACGGAGCACTAACCAAATACATTCTAAATGTCAGAGTATTCAAAAGGAGCAAATGTTTAGATCAGTCAACAGAATGTTGATCATGATAAACTACTTTCTTATCTCTGCTTAAAAAAAGCAAGAAATATGGGTTATAGTGAAGCATTTACAATGGATGTGAATAGGGCCTATTTGTAAGCGATATTCAAAATAGTCACTGTTTTAGTAGTATAGCCACTTAATATAAATAATATGTTTTTATAATATATATATATATATATATATATTAGTATTAATTATGTATTTTTAATGACAACCCGATTTCAGACTTTTCAGCCATTGGCTGAGCCAATGCTGTACATTTCAGGGGATTTACCCAACCAATGGTTTACTTATTATTTTTTTTTTTTTATGTAACAAATAAGACAAAAATCCTTGCATTTTGTGTTAGATGAAAAGCAAGCCTCAAGCAGGGGACTGGCAGTAAATCTCAAGATCTTATACCCCTAAGAAACCCCAGCTACAGGAGCTACATCCTTGACTCATAAACAGAATTTGATCTGCCTAAAAGGTAGTCCAGCCATGTATAGGCAACAAGGTTTAAGCCCTCAACAGACTAAATGTAGTTTTGCAAGCATGTCACAGATACTATTCACAGGGCTTCCTAATAACCGGAGTAGTAGAGTAGGCCAAAACACTCTTTCTCTGTAAGAGCTTCAGACTCAGGTAAGTGGTTTTATTTCAAGCTGTGGCATGGAAGCCGAGGGAGCGAGCATATCCGGGGCAACGTTCTCCAATGTTCCTTCGTTCCATGGAAGTCCAGGTCAAAAATATGTAGCGGCAGGAGCGTGAGGAAGATTTCAGGCTTCGCTGTTTACAACTAGCCAATGAATGTACTTTGACATCTCCTGGGAAAATTCTTGCTGGTTGCCTTCACAAAGCGCACAGGAAAATAGCTCAATTTTTTCCTTTACTCCGCAAGTGCCGTTTCTCTCTCTCTCTTTCTCTCCCTCTTAGTTTATGTGGTGGGGTGAGAGAGTAACGGAACTGCAGGCATTTAAGAGTGAGGCGGGACGGCGTGCAAACATGTCAGCAGTGAAAAGATGGGGGTGAAAAGTACCACTGCACAAAGAAGATGGAGAGGATACACAGAGAGATGGAAGACTGCACTCTCAGTCAAGTGCTCAGTTAGTAAATATTTCAAAACTGTAGTCAAAAGAACGATGTTTTTTTTTTTTTCTTCAGTGGGTCTGGATGACATCTTAGAGATATTTTTAAGACAGCACAGAAGATGAAAGACAAACAAAGGAAATCTCAGAACATACAGTAAAAAAAAAAAAAAAAAAAAAAAAAAAAAAAACGAAAAGTAAAATGTACAAAAGATGCATGTATATTAGCAGAATTTCAATCATTGAGTAGGGGAACAAACAACTTGCAGTGTGTAGAATGCGTAATTTACAGCTTTCCATTCACATTTCACATACACATTATAGTAAATGTTCTCGTTGCTGCAGTTCCCAGCAAAGTCATGTTCTTCACTTAAGCAGCAGTCTTTTTCGAAGTGTATAAATACGTTGACATAGACTTGTATGGTTTCTGATAGTCAGTATGTGGTATGTTGTGGACCCATCAAAATAAAATGTTAGAAGATATTTAGAAGACAGTCTACTAATTCTCTAATGACTGCTAGTTGGCGTGTACTGTAGTCGCAAAGGAAATGTTGACATGTACTGCAACAGCTGCCATTTTAGAGAGTATTAGCGCATTGTCTCATCACAACTCGAAGGCGGTAACACACCTGCTTTTCTTTGAAAAATATATTTTAAAATTTTGTATCAATAGATTATATCATTATGCACAATGATATAATTAAGGAACATTATTTTATTTAATGACAGTTTTCCATCTGCTTATACAATAGCTTTTTCTGGTGTTCACAAGTGCAGTGGTTTGACTAACCCCTCACCACCAAAGCAAAGGCCATACTTAGTGAATCAGTCATGCAGAGAATTTAAAGGAGATGTATTTTTGAGTGAAGGTTTGACACCTCTGAATGCTGTGCATATGTTTATTAAACAGTTCCCAATTGATATACGAACCTATTAGAGGAAGGCATATTATTTGAAGAAAATAATGAATGCCATGAGTATTTTTGGCCCACTTACAGGCTTTTTTTTTTTTTTTTGTAGCATGTGTGGTCTATGCTTTAGTACATTTTTTGGAGACATTTGTAACATAGGCATTCTCACTTGCACCCACATATAGAAAAGACAAACTCCGCCAATGTTTACAAGGTTGTTTGTCTCATAATAGTCTCAGTCTCAGACCGCACACCCACAGTCTGTTCACTGACCGTCTGATGCATATTGCACACAAAACTGGAAAGCTTTTTTTTCTTTTATTCTTTTTTGGCAAGCTGTATTCTGATTGGTGAGCTTTACAGAACTTCCAGGAGTTAAGAGCTCAGAAAGAAGTCTTTACAAGGTTGATAAAGTGAGAACAGAATGAAACAATCACTGGAAAATTTACCTCTTTAGTGTCTTTTGGAAGCACTTTGTACAAGTTGTACTGTATTTGGCTTTTTTCTCCACATTTATGTTTGGATTCTTGTTTTGCTCCTCATTGAAGATATACTTTTTATGATGTTGCTGCAATGCAATGATTTTATAATTGCTTAATCTTTTCTCACTCTCTCTCTCTTTTTTTTTCTTTAGGTCCTCCAGTCATTGTGGGAATGAGTATAAATATCGCCAGTATTGACTCCATTTCAGAAGTCAACATGGTTAGTAACATTCATTTGGCATTATTCACTACTGTTGTAGCTGATTGTTGTTAGACTGTCATAAACACTACCTGATCTTATGGCATAAATGTACATGGGTGCACTTTTTTCAGTGAGACACGGAATATGTACCAATAAGTACATATCACTGCAGTTGCCATAAATAAACAAACATTAGAGGCAGTAAAACTCTGACACCTTTATTCCTTCCTGGTTTGAATCCCGTGTAACTACGGTTCAAGAAAACAGTTCAAATCTGTGTTAAAGGAAGTTTAAATTACATGCTTGCATCAACATATGCCTTTTTATACCAGTTTTGCATTTGTTAACACTATTGGGTAGGTTTAGGGTTGGATTTGATGTAGGGCGTGTTTTCAACATGATCAAGAGTATTAACTTCCCTGAATATTTAACATAATAAAAACACAGCAATACATACATATATCAATGTAATAAAAACGTGTATGTGTTTAAGTAGACATTCAGTAGACATTTCTCTTTGAAACTGTGGTAAAACATGCAGTAAGGCACGCAAAAAAAAAAAAAAGAAAAAAAGAAAAAAAAGAGGTACGTATTTTTATGGGACCAGGTTGCATAAAGATAAACCTGATATATCAATATTAATTATTGCTGATGCACTTTATGCATTATAAAAAGTGTTAATATAGTCCAAGTTAATATATTCTTTGGATTTTGTGTTTATTTATTGTAAGACTGTAATGTCCTTGTAGAAAATTGCAGGACATCTGATGACAACTTTTTACAACCTTAAAATTAAACAATACAATGTGAATTTCAAAATATATGCAAAACCCCAGAATATAGACAAAACAAATCAGTATGGACATTTCTCATATAAAGACACTACACTGGGGCGATTCTTTAAGTTCAACATTTACAAGATGATCTGTGTTTCTTCAGAAACATGTTTAAAGGCTTAAACATTGAGTCATCAAGGTGTTACACAAGTAAATGATCAGTATGCGTGATTATGTATAACTGTGGTCATGACCAATTATGTAGCATCAGTAGACCTTTTGGCTCTGGACCATCACCTCAAGTTAAACACCACCCTGGAGCCCTTAAAAAGCAGTTTACTTAAAGAGCAGTCGTCTAAATTTCTGCTGACAACTCCCTATACATACTTACCGTGGAGACCCCATGCAGACTCACTGCATTCATCATTTCTTCATGCAGAGTCAGGGACTTTGGTTTTATTAGCGCCTCGGCTTCAATGACTGCGGCCTGAATCCATAAAGCACCCCAGAGAGAAAGAGCTGCACCTGGATCAGTTTTCCTCAGGTTTCTGTCGGATAATAATGGTTTGACAGCAGGAAATATGATCCTAGATTAGATTTCTTGTTGGGAAATTTTCAAAGAACACTAAGAAAACTAAAGAAACACAAAGAAAAATAAAGCAGCTTCCACTTTAGTTTGATTGCTTGGTTCTAAATAGAGCACATTTCCCTGCAGATCTCTCTTTACACTGTATTTTGGGTATGAATCATAATACGAGTCATTTAATTAAATTAATAATAATAAAAATGTAAAAAAAAAATGAACTAGAAATGTAAGACTCGTGCTTGATTCTTTTTACAGTTTGAGAAAAGAATACAGCAATGAGGAATGTGTGGCTGGGGACATGGAAAGATGCAAATTACACATCATTCACAGCATTTAGCTTCTCTGATTTAGAAATGATAAGGAGGGAAACCAGAGGTCATGTCAACCTGTCTGGTGGGCTCGGGTGTGATTCGCTACCGTAAGACTCTGTGTATATTAGATGGCTGGATTTATGGCACTTGTGGGGACTTCAGTTCCCAGAGGCCCCTAAAACATGGCGTATCGTCATCATCATCAGACAGTCATCGCAGCAGCAGTCTTCACCTGACTAAAATAAACCCAGCCGAGCAGATGTGTGAACAGTAGACACTGTGCTCAGAATACATTAGCTCCTCATTTTTAGGAAACAATTTCACTTTTTTTTTTTTTTCACAGAAAAATTCATAACTAAAAGCTTCTTTCAAAGAAGTACTTTGAAGATTATGTATGGGGCAAGTTCATTTTACAGCTCTGACATTTCTCACTGTCCAGTTTTGCCTCTGAGAAAAAGGTTGATGAGGCAATCAGAATGGAGTAGAAAATTGGCTACTGGTTAAATATATGCTTCGTTTAAGTGCTCCAAGGAACTTCCTAGAGGTTGTAATTAAACTGTGATGTGCGTTAGAGTAATTTTGGGAAGAATTAAACAGACATTTTAGGCTATATATATATATATATATATGCAGTGTTGGGAGTAACGCATTACAAAAGTAATGCATTACAGTAATAAAATACTTTTTGCTGTAACGCAGTAGTGTAAGGCATTACTAATCAAGTTTCAGTAATATTTTACTCGGTACATGTTCAGTAATGCTTGCGCACTTTTAGCCGAAATTTTTATAGTTCAAAAAACAGCAAGACACAAGATATTAACGTATAAAAAAATGCCGCAAGTCAGTTCTATTTTCTTTTCGTGGTCAGTTATTATCCATATGTGGTGTACAGGTTTGTAAATGAATACTAAAGGACCGCTTCTAATATATAAAGTATGTGTAGAGCTCTCGCTGTGGGGTAACCTTGTATGTGTGACGCGGTCAAGTGAAGGCGTATTTAGGGCAGGTTTTACAGAAGTGTCGTGAGGCTACTGGAGTGGCATGATTTCATCCTCTGTGTTCCAGGTCTGAGGCTCTCACTGGCCAGTGGCCCGAATATGTCTTTTTTTCCATCTACCAAAACAGCTTATACTGTTTCTTCTAATAAAACAGTTCACTTTTGTGTGTAATGTCAAAATAATTATATTTTGTTTATTTTTTTTATTTTTTTTAATTAAGTTAATTTAGAAAAATGATTGGAGCATTTTTGTTCATTAAATATAAGTTTTCGTTTTTTTAAAGTAACGACAAAGTGGCCAGCAGCAGAGAGTGCTGATCATAAACTATGTTTGATCACTTTAACCTTTTCAAATCCTTTGCACCTACCTTTTGCAACAAAAACATTTCAAGCATATAACAATGTTTAAACGTTAAAACACCTCCAGTGGAAACTAAATGGACGACGCCGTCCTATTATTCATTACATCATTCAGAACAGTAAAGGGTTTACATTTATTTGGGTGCACTGACAATATCTTGAACAGTAGCACTTCAGAAAAATTAACCGGAACTCAGCGAAAATAGACATATATACAAAAAAAGCTTTATATGACCAATTAACAAAAATAAATAAATAAATAAATAAATCTAAAACAAAAACGTCTAGGTTACTATCGTAACCCACGTTCCCTGAAGGAGGGAACGGAGACGTTACATATGGGA
>JAUCMU010000046.1:13934945-13952331 GCA_032275025.1 Enteromius treurensis | reverse complement strand
AACTATGATATCACAATGGTGAATATCTGAAAACATGATTAACCATAAAATGTTTAAACGATCTGGAAAAGAATGTTACCATTCATGTAATCTATGTATATAAGCTTGGTACGTGTAATTCTGTCACACCTGATATAAAACCTGAAATAAAAGTGTGTAACAGTGAGCTTGGTTTAGATGCTGTAATTGACACGATTATAAAATAACCAAAGACATTCAGTTAGCTTATAATGTAAATCAGTGAGATTTTGTGTGTACTTGCCTAAAATCAGTTCGTTGCTTCAATCCAGAAATGTTTACCTTGAAATATTACTAACAATATTAAAGTTAATGAATAAAATCCATGAAAGCTTTCAAACCAATGAGACACGCGTCCTACACTATGAAGATGGACATTTTTTTTGGAATTATACTAAAAAAAGATTAAGCATAGTATGCATTATAGAGCAGACAGTGTATAGTATATTTTGTGTTACAGTTTTTTCAGCAAACCTTTGACCATGTTGATCATTTAGAGGTATTAGAAATGCATAATACTAGGCCTACACTATTTAGCAGTTGTAATAATACTGCATTTACATAACTTGTGTAATCCTATTTCACCCCTATTATGTGGCTGTGTAGTGAATAAAACATGAATAAAGTTTTTCCATTGATGTTGCTTTATATAATGTGAATACACTTCTGGTCGTCATTAACAAAGTGCAGCTTGGCAGCGCTTTTTTCCCCTGATTTGTAAAATGGTAAAGATGATCACTTCTGGAACGTGAGTGTTTAGTGCGTGGGCATGTGATGAGTGCATGGAAAGTCATGTGAGTTTAAACTTAGAGTTGTACTCGTGATGGAATCACATTGTCATGCTGTGCAGTCTTACTTTGTATTTACACTGACAGCACTGGTATTTAAACTGAACACATTCAAATCAGGTTTTACTTGTACCAGATCTTTTTTTTTTTCCAGTTGCCTTTGACAGGATTTGCGACCGTGTAACAGTTAAACTTGGGAGGAAGTTGAAGATTTCATACAGCTGATTGAATTTTCTTGTTTCACCAGCTGCCCAATGAAGAGGAGCCAGAGGAGGGAGCTCAGATGGCCAGTGATCCTCCGCCCCCATACAGTAGTTTATCAGCTGACAGCGCCGGTATGCAACATTCATAGGGCCCATAGAATTTTTTTTTTAAATTCTGAGTTGTGTTTATTGCAATACATTTTTTCCCCCCACTCTTCTCAGCATATTTTGATTACAAAGATGATGCAGCGTTTCCCAAGCCCCCATCTTACAATGTGGCCACATCTCTACCATCGTACGATGAGGCAGAGCGAACCAAAGCAGAGGCCACTATCCCACTGGTGTCAGGCCGAGTAAGTACCGCAAATCTTCCAACCAGCTCTGGAACAAAAAGAAAAAGAAAAAAAAAACCTTAGCATTACCACAGGAAATGCTGTTTTAATGTGATGTTTCCCCTGTTCACTGCTCTGTTTCTCTGCCACACACTGCTTGCGTACAGCACAGGGAACGTCTGGACACATTCGATGACGTAACTCGCTGTGCGCTGGAGGTACAATAACAGAGTGTGTGAGACTGTAAAGTGTGGTGAAGGTGATATCAGTCTAGGAAGACCTCAGGGCCCTGTTTTTCTGGCTTGAACCGGTTACAATTATAGGTGTATATTTATTTTTGTTATGTAATTTGCTGGGCAGAGAAATATCACCATTACCAGCAATCATTGCATGTTTTTAGCATTTGGATAACAGCACTGATTTGGTGCTTTTCAGGCCATGAAATGTCGCCCCTGGTGTCTCAGGTTTTAGGCGTGATGAAATTTATGTGCTATGGAGTTTGTGAAACATTTTTCTTGAAGATATTTTGCTATTTGAATTCTATATATGAGTCTGTGGAAATAGGGTTGGGCGATGTCGACCAATTTGGCATCGTACGATGTCTAATGTGAAACGTTGCGATTGGACGATTGCGTTGTCGTAGGCGGCGGTTGTTGGGGGGGGGGGGGTTGTTTAGTTGTAACTAAAACACCAAGCCTTTTTAATGGCATAGATTTGCCGCCATAGATTAAGTGTGTTTTTTCGCGAGCAGGCGGGGCGGAGGATCGCGATGCCAGCTCAGGATCGTGATGTCGGCCATCGGCGAAGATCGATGACATCGTCTATCGACCCAACCCTATGTGGAAATGTTTAATAATTTGCCAAAATCATCTGTATATATAAAATTCAGAACACCTTTCGAAGGAGCTTCAAAAATGTTTGATGAAAGTGATTCCTTTGAGAGCTTGCTGCAATATTAAAAAATACTATAATCTCGTTAGTTATATATTAACTATTTTGGTAACACTTTATTTTACAGTTACACCAATTAGTTGTGCTTTAGCATGCATATTACTACAATATTTGCCGTTAGTGCTAGTTAAGTACATATTAATGCCTTATTCTACATCCCTAATCTCACCAATACGTAAACAACCGCAATGACTATTAATAAGAAGCAAATAAAACATTTATTGAGGGGAAAAGTCGTAGTTAATGGTTAACAAGTATTCTAAAGTGATCCAGTATTGATTTGTTTGAGAATTGTTTTTCAAGCAGTGCTTTAATGGGCATTGTGCAATCATGCGTAGTTTGGCAAAATGACAATTCTGCATGTGGCGAAACATTTTCCTTACTCTTACTCGCATCAGATTGAGGCTGGTTCAAGTTTCACCTTCTTAGACATCTGCACTGTTAAAGAGCGGGTTATATGTTTTTTGGGGGTTTTTTAAATATCATATTTGCAGTTTGTAACGTAGCTGTCCTTTTAATGTAAACGGCCTGCAAAGTTATGAATCCAAAAAGTGCGTGATTAAGAAAGATATTGTCTCTCGAGACAAAGAGTTGACTCCGAATCGCCTTAACGAGTCGTTTCATTTTCAAATCCTCTGCCTGTTACTGATGTGCGTCGCTAGGTAACATATTTGCATAATCCCCGCCTCCTTGTGAAATCTGGCCTGCCCACAAACACTTCTGCTAGTCTTTATGCTAGTTTACATCATGTCAAGAGGACGCTGTGTTCTGCGCTGTGAAAGCAAGTGTGTGTAAAGAATCAGTGGTTAAACTTCATGTTTTCCACGATACCAAAGCAGTACAACAAGAACCTTTTGTTGTGCGCTCGTTATTATACCAGTGACTGTTTTTCTAATCTTGGAGAGTTAAACGTGGGATTTGCTAAACATTTGTCCATGAAAGATAACTCCATACCTTCTTTATTTGGACCAACAAGTGTCTCCGAACCACAGCCTGTCAGTGCAAAACCTACTACTGAGAAACGTCCTGATCAAGTCGTGCTTGCCATGGAGTTTCCGGTTGAGCGACTGCGACTGCATCATCCTTATTCTCAGACTCTGGCTCCAATTGGTAAAGCAATATCGATACCTTTTTTTTTTATCTTTCAACACAAAAATAAATTATGGAAACGTTGGATACTGAAACACCAATCAAAAAAGACTTGGTCAACTGGCCAATCAATCAGAGCAGAGTTGGATTATGGAAGGGACCTTACGATCAGAACTGATTGAAATGAACCATTGCAAAACGACTCTTATATTAAATCACAATGTTTTGTCATCTTAGATGCATTTTAAACCGGTTTTAGGGGACTCCAGCACAATATTAGGATACTTTAAAAATAAAAAATATATTACCCACTCTTTAATCCTCTGTGATGTTGCATCTTTACATTGCACACATGCAGCCAAATATCATTGGGAGCTACCATCTGTTCTTATAACACCTTGGTTGTCTAAAACTAAACTAAACCTGCTTTAACTTAAAAATGTCTTGAAATCTCGAGAATATTCTGTTGCTTACCCTCCAGCAGTGAACCCAACAATCTTTTTTTTTTAAAGACAACCTATGAAACATGTCTGATAGGGTTGAATGAACCCCATTCAGTTTTGAAAATGTAGTTTATGTGGTTCCATTGTAAAACGTCCAAGTATCCCAATGCTATAGTAGACCCATGTAATGTCTACATTTAAACTTGTGTTGTTTTAAAATCAGCAAAAAATCCAAAGAAATGTCTCTACCAAATACTTTTTATGTAGATGGTTTGAAGTACTTTCACTCAATCGCTTTTGGTTCACACTAGCTTAGTTCAGTTTGTACAGTTTTCCAATCTTGTGTGTGGGAAAATGAGTCCGGTTTTAAAAGCTGGTCTGGGGTATGGTTCATGTGAGCTCCCCTCAGCTGAAATTCAGCAGCTCACCGTTTGAAAGCGAAAGTGAAAACGGCTAAATTAAAAATGACAAAGAAAAAAAATGAAAGCAATGTTAACTGATTGAATCGCTGCGTTAAATGGCACACACATCCTTCAAAGCACATGACAGGGCAACCCACTCTAAACTATATGCTTTAGTTAGAAGCACTTAGTATGCATTTAGTATTCTCGTGTTTAGGACAGCATAAGTCATGCAGTATTCCTACAGTAGCTCACTCTACATCCTCTGCTGTTTTACGGATGTGTTTTGTCCTTAAAATTGAGCTGAATCGTTAGGCATTGGTAAGCAGTCCAACTATAATTCAAACCAAGTGTAAAAGCACCATGAAGCTACTTGTCTGCCAAGTCCGCTCTTAAAGTGTTGCTTTATTGTTACTTAGGTGTTTGTATGTTTCTGTGAATTATACGAGGCCCAATGCATCCACACACACTCTTCTACCATTATCGCAGTCTCTCGTGTCAATCCACATTTAAAGGGGTTGTGGCATGATATTTATTTTTTTTATTATTTTTTTATAAATATATATATATATTTTAAATGTTGTGGCCACTTTAATGGCCACTTATAACATTTGTGCAGTGCTTTGTACAAATCTTTCAAATATGTTCAACCCTCATTCTGATCCTCTGTCTGAAATGATTTGTTGTTATAGAGCGGGTTTGTCACTTTAATGGTTCACTAATGTCGTCGCATAGGGAATCGTATCAGTGTCCCTTGCTATTGCATGAACGCATTATCGATTTAGAGACATCATTAATAGACGAAAAAATGTTTGGCAATTTGTTTATGATGTAAGTTGTTTGCGATGCAGCTGCTGTGAGATTCAATACAGTTGGCTGCTTCATCTTTCCACAAAAGATAAAAGATGCAAAGTCTCTATTACTATGCTTCATTAATGTAATATGCAGCCAAGTGCTCCAGACAAACATCTAATACTCCAGACACTTCCCACTCGTTCCTGATGTTCCTTAAAAGAACCCATGATTTCTGTCTCGGTTACTCATTTAGAGTTGACGGACATCTCTGTCTCTGTATATTTTCCTGCAGGATGATGACTTTGTGGCCAGAGATGACTTTGAGGATGCTGACCAGCTGCAGATAGGCAATGACGGCATTTTCATGTTGACGTGTTTCAGTAAGTGTTTTCAGGAAAGACAGGGTTCATGGAAACGCCCGTTTTATCTACTTCCCATTAAAACGAGACTTTCCAAACATAAGTTAAGTATTTTACCAACCAAATAAAAAAAAAAAGAAAGGGGGAAAAGTAACCGATAGAAAATGCTGGTGTTGAGGGTCAAGTTTGTGTGCTTTTGAATGGGAATAAACTGTTCCATATAATCAATTGAAAATCTTATATTTCCTCAGTGGCATTCCTCTTCAACTGGATTGGCTTTTTTCTGTCATTCTGCCTTACAACCTCAGCAGCCGGGCGTTATGGCGCCATATCTGGGTTTGGTTTGTCCCTCATCAAATGGATTCTCATTGTACGGGTATGTTTCCACCTAGAATCCGCAGCTAATTTTACACATTATGATAGTATATCTATTGGTTAACCATTTTGGCTTGGCTGGGTTAGTGAGAACATTGCAGAAGCACATTACCCCACATCAGTAATCACCACAACAAATCTGACTAAATGATTCAAACGTGCTGTAATGTAATGCGTTTTCTTCATGACATTACAAGCCTGGACTTGATCAGTGCTTTATCTGTGCAACTCTTTCTTTTCGTTCTCAGTTTTCAACTTATTTCCCTGCTTACTTTGATGGACAGTACTGGTTATGGTGGGTGTTTCTGGTGCTTGGTAAGTATGAGTCCACATAACACAAATGAAATGCTTTGCTTGTAAATTAGTCTCATGATAAGTAGGTTCTTAAACATAGTTTAATGTTTATCAAGTTTAATGACGTTCTTCATTTAAGGTTTTGTGCAGTAAACAAATGTTGCTTTTCAGCCCAGTTAAAAGGCCGTTTGAAGCGAGAGGACTCAAATGAGTTTTTATGACCTACAGGTATCCTGCTCTTCCTCAGAGGCTTTATTAACTACGCCAAGATCCGGAAAATGGCAGACTCCGTTTCTACTCTTCCGCGGACCAGAGTTCTCTTCATCTATTAAAGGTTATTCATATATTAAAGTCTCTTTAATATGACGGCAAAGATATTTTGTGTTTAGTAAATGAAGTTCTAAAAAAATGTTGCCTTCAATTGTTGATTATAATCATATTATCATATCCTTTCTAAATGTTTAAAGGCAGCTGCTTATATTTTTTTATGTCTCGAAAAATCAATATTTAAAAGTATGCAAGGTTAAATTAAAACCCTTTTCCCACGACATATTGTTATGAACACCCTCTTTTCAGGATCCATTGTATTAAATAACTCTCGTGTGACTGCTTATATAAGTATTTTATAACTTGTAGATATTAGTATTAGCATAGAAAGTTAAACATCTGAGACCAACTAAAAAAAATCACAGGATTTGATGAACACTAATGGAATAAAGCATTAAACAAAGCAGTGTGTTGCCACCAGCTGCTTTAAGTACTACAGTGCATTATATTCTCTTAGGAAAAGGATGCATTATTGACCCCTAATGGATTTTAAAATCAATCATTGTTCCTGTGTTAATAACAAATGGCAAACAGTGGGATCCATATTCTATGTAACTGGTCCCAATTTTCCAACCAATAGGATGAGTTAATACCCACTTTAGAATAAGTAATTCCAGGATGACACATACATTATTAATATTAGAAGATCCTCCAACATGTTCTGTCTGCCAAAACCTGTTAACCCTAAAGCATGTTTCCCTGTGAGGAAATGTACTTATTTTGAAGAGACTTTTAACAGTTACTGCGAGTACAGTTTTAGGGAGAATAAATGGTTAAAACCTGATATAATATTTTCTCACCATGAAAACAGCCACAGATGCTGGCATAACATTAAACACTGACAAACTCATCCTCATGGACGCATGTGCTAGTTCTTGCTGAGATCTTCCACCAAGACACTTGCAAATTCTTGAGCACATCTGGGGAGACCGCAGACTGCAGTCCACTGGTGCGTGCGTAAAAAAGTTGTAGGTTTCCTTTTCTCTTTGCAGCGTTACAAGCTCTCGAGATCCCTAAAGTTGCAAAAACGAAAGTCTCAAAACCAAAGAGATATTCTTTATTAAAGTTCTGACTTTTCCACACCCCCCTAAAACACCTGCCCCCTCTTTTCAAACACCACCCAAATGTTTCCGCAAAGAAAGAAGGCTCGCTGTAGTGTTGCTGCGGGCGCCATGTTCTGGAGACGCTATGTGTCGTTGTGAAAGTGAAGCTATTTTGTTTGTGATTCCAAAAGAGGACACAACTATAAATCCGTGGTCAAGTTGTATTCGTAACAAACTTGAGCAGAACATTCCAGAACAAATATTAGAGTGTGTTCAGCACATTTATGGAAGATGTGTAAAAGGCAGTACGAAGACATTATAATCAGTAATTATGTCCACACTGCATGCAATAATTGTTTTGGTGTCATGGCGTCGGGACACGGCATCATGTTATGGTAAGTGCTCTAACATTTCCATCAGAAGCTTGCTGTATTCAGGACAATCACAGTGCACCGGATAGCTGGCCAATCAGAGCTCACTTCACTTTTTTAGAACGATGAGCTTTGTACAAATCGACCCGTTTCAGGAGGCGGGGCATGGAGGAGAAACAATAATGTACAGCATGTGGAAAATAATGGGTTCTCTGAAACTTAAACCACATTGCATAGCAACATCATATGACCCCTTTAAACAATTGTGTTGAGAAGCAAGCATGCATTTTGGTACAGCGCTGAAAGAATTTATAATAATAATGACTGTCCAGACCAGTAAAGTGAACTCATGAATAATGCATTTTATTTTTTTTTTTTTTATCTACTCTAGTCACTTGCTGGAAATGAAAACGCATTCCTGCATTGAGCCGTTGACCCAGTGGGGAAAATATATTTAAGAAAAAAAAAAAAAATCCTTCCATCTGTTATCTACTCATCTGAATGGAAGACCGCAGAATTCCAGAGCGATGGAGGAAGAGCTGCTTCTTCTTTTTTTCTTTTTTCCCACCCTCTGCTTTTGAAAAGGCAGTTGGGGTGTCAGATAGCAAGATACTCTTTTTACGTTTCTAGATGTAAAGTAGTGGATGCTAACAGCTCTGTACATGTTCTGAAATCATTAGTGGTTTGGTGTTGAGTGCTATTTGCTCTTTTCGAGTCTGTAATGTATTTAAAAAAGTCTTATGTGTGAAATCTTGTTTGTAGGAAAGGCATGCACTATACTCCCTGTTAACCAGCAGGGGGAAGTCTTGCTTTTTTATTTCAGTGTTCCACCCACCCCCTCACTCCCTCATTCGGTGACGTTTGACGAGAAGGCAACCAGTCACTGCTGGTCACCGTTCATGAAGAGCTTTCCTCTTTGTGGATGGCAGAGTGAAATGAATTGAACCTAAAACAGTCAATGCTTTTCTTCTGTTCTCTTCTACTGTTTCTCTCTTGCTCCCTACATGACATGAAATTAAAGTTGCTGTTTTTAAGTTACCATTTTTGATGTGGTTCTGACATTGGCCATGTATGTAGTGTCTAATTAATATATAGCAAAATTGAGATCATGGAGTATTTACAAGTGTTAAAAGGCGCATGAATGGCATCTAGCATTAGCTGTGTTTTTTTGTTTTTTTTTTGCATTAAACATTCAGCCCCATGTTTGAGCACTTGCAACTTTTGCTGTCGAAGGTTTCTCCTTTTAAACACTGCGTTGGCACTGCACATTTTTCCGACCTTTGAATATACATTTAGCCGGATGTCTCTCCCCCACCTTGTGCAGTGGCCATGATAGGGGCCCGTTTGATCTCTCGCTGTCTAATCATGCATGATTTTGTTGTGGCTTGTCTGCTCTTGTCACCTTGGGCCTCGTCCATGACACAGGAAGTTACTCTTTTGTGTTCAGTTTTCCATGCAGCTTTGCGGTCACCCTTTGAATTCCACTGGCCGTGCACATGTATTTGCTTGTAAATAAGATACTGCTATTAAATGTCTCTGGTGTTCAACGTTTACTGGAAATGCTTTTTGTGTATCTTTGTCGCAAGGGTCCAGTATACCCTAATGAAAAATGAATATACTTAAATGTATTTCAAATGCATTTATTTCATGCAAAGTATACATAATTATTTTAATGTGTTCAATAAATAGTCCTGCAATTGTACTGTTAGTATACTAAACTGGTATACTTAAAGTCTGCTAAATTGGAACAACTATTTTTGTGCTTAATGCACTTTGATTGTGCCGAAGTAGTGCTAACGTACAATGAAATATATACTTGGTATGTTTTATTGTGGTAAAGTGGAACTAGTGCAAGAATACAATCTTCATTAACAGTGATATTAAAACACATTTTAGAAGAGTGCATTGTGCACAAGTTTAAATGTTTCTCTTATCTGTCAGTAAAATGCTAATTAAGATTTTAAATATACTTAGAATGAAATAAATGTATTTCAAATAGATTTAAAATAATTAGCTGTAAAAACCAAAATAACTTCATATATTATAATAAATTAATGTAAATGAGTAACTTTATATATATATTTCTTATTATTATTATTTACTATTTTTTTTTTAAGTTAAGATTACCTTTAAGATTGTCAGTAGTAAATGCCCTATAATTAGTTTACTTTATAGTGCCATAAAAAAAAAATTAAACTAGATTTTTTATTTTGTTTTCTTACTTACTTCTAAAAAAAAATAAAAAACCTTTGAGAAAGAATCATCTGTTACTGAAGGTTTGTTTTCAACTGTTAGCGTCTCCTGAAGTCGCTGAACCAATAAAACTAGTCTGACCTGATTTCCTTGGTCGGATGTAGAGGAAAAATATTCATGTCAACAAGGGCAAATTTCTGTTGTGGTTGCGGCCGGAGCCTATTGACAGGCAATATATCATGTCAGCGAAATGAAAGTAATGAATCATGTGGAATGTAGAATATTAAACAGCTGGTTTTGAATACAAAGATGCCCGTCTAATAGGTCGTGCTTGCAGTGCAGTTGTGTGGGTTTGAGAAGCAGGCACAGGCTGTCTCCTGTTATTGCCTGTTTGTGCCGTCCATTTGAGGTGTGAAACCAGCAGCTCTCATTCCTCCTTCTGGTGTGACTTCCTGGGGGAAGCGCACAGCATTTAATAACCTAACACTCTCCTACCACTGACAATCATCTCTGCAAACACACTCATGCTCTGGGATCCTAAATATATCCAGGATGGCTTTCCAAGAAGGGGACCAGTGTCCCATTTGAATGCGAAGGGAGGTGGAGTGTGACTGTGACAGATGGGGGTGGGGTTGTTTATTTAGAGTTAATGGTAATCTGATGATAAATTCTTCAAAATAAAGGTTACAAAAGGAGGTTTTTGCAGGAAGGACATAGAAGACACATTTTTCCCAAAGAACCATTCAGTGAACTTAGTATGAAGAACATTTTTAATGATTTCAAGAACATTGTTATTATTTAGATTTTACATATTTGAGATATTTAAGCAATATTTAGTTTTTTAATTTTAAAGCATTTTTTTTTTTACATTTTTATATCTGTTTAGTTTATATTACGTTTAGTAGTTATATATATATAAGTACTTAAATATAAAAGTTATAAGATATAAATATAGTAAGTATATAATATTAAATATATGTTATTGTATGAAATAAGATATAGAGTTAGTTTGTTTATAGCTGTTGTTTGTTTGTTTGTTTGTAAGAACCCTGGTGCAATGGAAAGTGGATGAAAGCGTGGATGTTAAAGGTACTTCATGTCACCAAATGGCAATAATAATAAACTTGTTTTATGTGTACCATAACAATGTCACGGGTTCGATGATGTTATGAGATGATAATAACAGGCTACTTTATGGAAGCATGGAACGTCTGTGGTGCATTTCCTAAAATAAAACAAATGCAATTAAAAAAACGTACAATGGCAGTTCCGTCTTATATTTGTTGGATATATGTACTTTTATTAATTTATTTTTGGTGATCATTTAGTACCTTCCATGCTATCTGGTACAATCACATAACAATGGTAATACCATGAATCTTAGAATATTTATTTGACTTTAAACATGATCAATGGCAGTACAGTATTTTTTGAACATGTTTTAGTTGTGATACATATTTTTACACATATTTTTTAAATAACTATGATATGGTAATCATCCAGTACCATGGTATAAGTACCATGCTGTTACCTTGCGATACTATCAAATGTACCATGGTGATAACATGGATTTTAGAACATGTATCATAGTAAAACCATTATTTAAAAAAAATATTATCACACCACGGCAGGACCTTTTTTGGAATGTGAAAATAGCTTATATAATATGGTAATCACCCAATACCATGGTATTAATCAAAGTACCATGCTATTACCATCTCATACAATCGCTGTACCATGGTACCGCCTCAGCACTTAGTAAAGGTGGGGGCAGGGGGCTTTAGTCACTTATGACTCATACAGCACCCACCCCTCCTTTCCTCCAGACACACACACACACTTGGCGTAGATGTTTTGTTGGTGTGTGTGTGTCTGTCTCTGCCTCAGTGCTGATAAAGTCAATCGAACGGCGCAAGGACTCTCGCTGACTGGTTACCGTGGCGAGGGTGGACCGGTTACCGGGAGTGACGACCGAGCGATTGGTGACTCATCGGCGGCTGCTGTATTCTGCTCACACTTTCTTTCCGCACCTCTCTCTCTCATCGCTCTGTTTATGAGCGCAATTTCTGTGTTTTTGCTCGTCTTATATCACCTGAATTCTGTTCTAGCAATCAGTAACCATCATATAAACTGTCTATAGGTCAGTGTTTCCTAACCTTTTTGGTTTTATGAGGCCCCACGGCCCCATAAATACATTTCAAGAACCTCTTCGGCGACACTGAACCAGAAATATGCAACTTTCTATTTATATTATGAATAATATATGTTTCCCAAATTAAACACTATGCACTATGCTATTTGATGCCATGCTATCTACACTATGTACTGTGTAGTGTATGAGGTTCATATAGTTATTTTTCCATCCACCTTCGGAATATGAGCAAATATAATACAAAAATATCAACAACATATATAATTGGTTTACTGTTTAATTTAAGCAAGGCTGAAATTCACCATAGTTTTTATAAATTGAAATATTTTTTTTTTTCTCAGACCTAGCAAATCTTTTACAATTTTTACATACGTGGATATTTTCAAGAATATTACTAATGTTTTGTTCATACAGTTAAAGTCACTGTGGTCCAAAACAACAGTGACTTTTATTGTAAGGATATATTTTAACATGTTGTACTTTGTTTAAGGACTTTTGGGTGAGCTATCCCTTTTTACATTTTTTAATCTACATGCTCCTCAGAAATCAGTTCTGAGGAGCAGTAAACCATGCAAGAGTCCTACAGTGTCTTTGAGATGCTGAAATGTTGGCCAGCCACATTACCCAGCAATCGACATTCACATTTCATATTTTTATGAATGAGAAGAGACAGTGAATGCTGGGATGCTGCGATTGGCTGCATCCACCATCCACCCTCCAAACACACACACACACACAGAAAGAGCAAGGAGACGTCATGCTATGCTTCCGCAGTGCATCAAGGGAATCAGACTGCCTCTGACTCATGCTGGAGAAATTGAGAGAAAGAGCGAGTGGGGAGGGCTCACTCTTCATTCTGATTTTCTCCTCTTTCTCGCTCGCTGCTCCTGAAGCCCAGTGATGTAATACAGGTGACCTATTCGTCACAGACCA
The DNA here is from genome assembly GCA_032275025.1 of Enteromius treurensis. NCBI lineage: Eukaryota > Metazoa > Chordata > Actinopteri > Cypriniformes > Cyprinidae > Enteromius > Enteromius treurensis. The sequence continues at coordinate 13,939,264 of JAUCMU010000046.1, read as the reverse complement.
CCCCCGCTTTCCCCTGGCAGGCGATTGGCTGAGCGCTTGTATGAATGGGCCGCTCTGTTCCCTGTGGGGAGGGGGTTTGGGTGGAGCGAGGCAGAAGCACGTCACTCGTTCATTGAGAAAAAAAAAGGAAGTGGAGAAAAAAGTCTGCTGGCTTCCTTGGCAGCAGCTCTGAATAGAGCTCAAATGAGTTTGCGTGCTGATCTCACTCTTTGTCACACATGTAGGCAGTGTGTGTGTAAAGCGGTGTGTGCTGGTGGATATACATCATTAACTACTGCATGGCCGTTCATTACAGACAATGGGATTGTAATAGCTATTGTTTCGTAATTATTGCATCGTAATTAAAGACACTTGCATTAACACAACTATTAAGTGAACTGTATATAGAAGCAGAACTGAACCGTGTCTGCAGTGTAATGAGAAACAAACTGTGTAAATTTGTGATGTCAGATGTGATTTAAACTGCTAAATATATTTCTGTTCTGCTCTGCTCCTTTTCTACGCAGCTCTCTTATGCACTGTTATATTCTATTCTATTGAGTTCTATTTTTGCTCTATTCTATTCAGTTGAATTCTCATCCTATTCTTTTCTTTTTCTTCTTTTATTGTGAGCTATTCTGCACCTTTTGTATTCCATTTGTGTTCTGTTCTGCTTGTACCTTGCTCATTTTTGCTTCTATTTTATTCTATTCTGTTCTTAGTCCTATTCATTTCCCCCTTTTTCATTTTTTTTCTATTCTGTCCCTGCTGTGTTCTGTTCTGTTCTGTTCTGCACCCACTCTGCTCTGCTCATATTATATATATTTCTATTGTGTTCTATTTAGCTTTATTTGCCTCATTCTTATTCCATTCTATTCTGTTCTTGTAATCTATTTCTATTCCATCCTGCGTATACTCTATTCTGTTCTCTTATATTCCTATCCTGCCCTTTTTTACTTCAGTTACTTTTTATTCAGCTCCAGTTCTGCTCCGCTGTACTATCATACTCTGCACAGATTAGTATTTTGTTATATTATGCTCATATTCTATATTATGCTCTGCACAGATTTATTCTTTTGTTATACGTTCTTTTTCATTTAGTTTTCTATTCTATTCTATGCTATTCTTTTTTTATTGTGTTCCACATCTGTGTTACTATTCTATTCTATTCTCAGTGTTTATTATTTGCTTAGAAGCATCTAGTTGCTAACATAAGGCTATTTATTTAATGTTACTCTTTTCAGTATTTTTGTGAATGACTTCATACTGTGTGTGTTTGAGCACATACTGGAGAGCTGAAGTTGTGTGTGTGTGTGTTGGGCTGGAGGAATGCGTTTGCGTGTGCAGACCCTGGCCGTCTCTCTCCCTTGATCCTGAATGAGTCACTGCTGCAGTGCTCTGTGGGAGGGGCTAAGGTTGGATCCCCTGCTGCAAACCCAGTTAGACGTACTCGCAAGCATGATTTCTCTCTCTCCCTCTCACACACACACACACACACACACACTGCATGCTGTCACATCCGGCCCTCAGGTCTACAGTGTGGCCTATAATTAGCCGCCTGCACAACTTATTGCCTCAGAATGATCTAACCAAATGCTTCAGAATACCATTCCACTGAGACAAAGAAACAGAAAGATGGTCGGAAAGAAAAAGAAGGAAGAATGGAGGCTGAGCTGGAATCTCTAATGGGTAAACCTAGAATGGCACTGCTGCCTCTTGTGCAGTCCAGAAACACTGTGGTGTGTGTGTTTTCTGACTGTCCTCCTAAAGCACTCCCAAACAAAATGTGTTTTTGTCATTAGGGTGAGTTCGTGGTGGGAGAAGAGGCCCCTCTCTTCCTTTCCAAAGCTATTAGATGTTCAAAAACATCAGAGCAGCCCAGCAAACAAAGCAATTGCAAGGAATCTCCAGTGATTACATCTGACCCGAGATGGATTTGTCCTGCACAAATGTTTGTCATAATTATTAGTGAATTATTATCACATCCTACAATTTTAAATGCTTATTTATAGTTGGTAATTATAAATTAGTCCAGTGGTCAAAGCCTGTTTATTTTGTATTTGATACAGTTTTGGCGCTTAGTATGCAATGATTTTTGAGTGGGATTTTAAGGTCACACTAATATCCCTCAACTCATCATATCTGCATCACTGTTTGCTGTTGTGTGGAATCTCTTCTCGGGATGGACAGTGAGTCATTCACTCCCCCGTTGCTGTTCCTCTCTGCCAGGAGTGGGATCTCCGTGGAATCACTTATTCTTGCCTGACTAACCCATCTCTGGTCGGGTCTTCCTGCCTCCACAGTGGTCAGGCGGGCGTCTTCAATGCATCATCTAGAACATATTACACCCAGAAAAATACAATTCAATGTCCTTATAGGACAGAATGCAATACATATCATAATATGAGATACTGTAGTGTTTTCTTGGAGGTCAGATGCAACTACTTGTAGCACTAAGTCGGATTTGTTATCAAAAAGGTTGTCCTAACAAAGTTAGCTGGTTCACGTGATGGACCGCTCAAATAAACAGTGCTTTGGAAGTTTCTATGATTCCTTATAGTTGTCTGTTCACATTATCTGGGAAAGAAGTATGTCGGCATAAAAAATGTCAATGCACGATATGACAAAAAGAACCGTTTTTCTATTTTATGAGATAGTAATCAAGGCTTGTGTTCATAGCAAATTAATTAATAAAACATAACTTTTCTTGAATTGGCACTAATGACGACGTCTGTTTGCACAAAATTAAAATTATTTCTCTGCCCTCCACTCGATCTGTAAACACGCAAGATGAATTGAGCAACTTTATATCAGAACACATCTAAATATCAGTATATCAACTCCGGCACAGGAATAACTAATGAGCAAGCAGGAAAAACAGAGGGCTGTTTACTTAACATTAGTATTCTTTCTCTTCTACGCCAAACTGGCCTGCAGCTGCAATCGCATATGGAACCTATAGATCTTGTTTTTGGTCTTGCAGAATGCATTCCTTTGTAATGACATCCTGACCAGAGACTGTATCATCCTCCAAGCAGCCAAAGCGGCCGACCCTGAGAATCTGTTGGAGTTTTGCGCTCTCCTGTAACAGTTTGTGAGTCTTTTATAAAAGAGCTGCAGGTAGAACTTGGTAGTTAACTTAATCTAGCAAGACAGCTCAAGGCAAAGGGCACGGTATTCTCAGTAGGGGACATAACCCTGTTATATGAACCATTACACAAGGATCCTGATAACTGCCTAATGGGTTAAGTCTGAAAATGGATGTGGTAACTCTGTTAGCTTATACTGTCAAAATGCATTGTCGGAAGAGGTCATTCATGCTTGTTATTATGACAGCAGCACATTTAACCAAGGTGATAGTGGAGTGAGAAAGGTATTAAAGCCTGACCCTAGTCCTGTTTGAGCATGGCATTACGTGCCATAAAATCCCTGACAGGTTACAGGAATCTCACTTTTTAAACACATGACTTCTAGATGTTTCTCCAGATTTATATCATATCTAGTGTAGAAAATAATAAACTTCCTGTTACTATAGAGTACCCCTACACTTTCCCCTTAATCAAACACATGATAAAGCTCATCACCTCAGTAGGTTGCATTAACACACACACCTCGTTTAAAAAACGTAACACAGAAACTATCCTAAATTTGATCTCTTAAATATGCGAACAATTGATGCATAGTATGAACTTATGAACACAAATTGTGTGTACGCCTTTCTTTCAAATGGGAAATCTATAAATTGCAAATGATCTTGAATTTGCACGCAAATGACTGGTTTCAGCTCTCTGTCTGTAAACGACTCCTAATTAATGTCATTAACATATAAAATATCACCAATCATCATACGTTAGAACAGTGAGCTGTAAGAACAGCTTACATTTTCAAAAACCTGCAATATTCCTATACAAAATAAAAAGTGCAAATGTCTGTTCAGACACTGGCGTGATCCTAAGCTCTTTTCCATGTCAAAGACAGTTAGTAACACTTTTATTTTATGCTTACAACTATTAGTTGCTTATTAGCATGCATGCTACTGGAATATGAGCCATTTATTAGTGCTAATAAACACATATTAATGTCTTATTCTCCTTTTTCTTGAAAAAGCACCACCTGAGTCAATATCAGGGAGGCAAAAAAGTTTTCCTCATAAGTTTTGTCCAAAAAATTATAAATCTTATCGCCTGCACTTGACCTGGTGGCCCAAAGAAATTCCCTTCTTCACTTAAAGGCTAAATTGCTGAGCAGACATGGCTCTTTTCCTTACGGTGTGGTGTGGCGGCAGGGGTGGAGGAGGTGGTGTGTGGGGGTGTACTAAAGAATGGAGGGGGCAGTGGTGG
>JAUCMU010000046.1:13923871-13934338 GCA_032275025.1 Enteromius treurensis | reverse complement strand
CCCCCCCCCCCCCCCCCCCCCCCCCCCCCCCCCCCCCCCCCCCCCCCCCCCCCCCCCCCCCCCCCCCCCCCGCAATGAAGGAGTAATTTGGGAACCATCTGTAAGACGCCTGCAGGGCTTCCTCTCCAAAACCTCCCCCTCCGGAGGGACGCAGGTGCTGAAGGCGGAGTAGGGGAACAGGGGAGTGGAGGAGGAGAGGAAGGGGAAGTGAGAAAGAGAGGTGGTGGTAATTGTAGTTAGCCAGCTTGCTAAAATGTCATCAGATCTAGAAGTCTGAGTTTAGGGAGTTTATTTGGCATGGATGGCCTTTTGTTCCTTTGACCTGATTAAAGGGGTGGTCCTTTAAGGCTTATGGATGCGCGGACTTGATTGCACCGTTCACACCCGCAGGTCTTCCTTCCTATGACTAATTTGGGAAAAGAGTTTGTAAATGGAAGCGGTAATGCTCTTAAATTTTAAGCTCAATTTAAAATGGACTGTAATGATTGAAAATAAAGGCCAATCACAAGGTAACCGCTCAGAAAACATGAAAGGGGGTGGAGGACTGTGTGTGTAGCTATGTTGTCCTATTTTTGGCAAGCGCAGATAGTGGGCTTGCATGAAGATTGGCATGTTCGACACTTTGAAGTGCGTGGGCAATAGTCGGACACATGCATTAATTGCAACATCACACTGAGCCTCATTATACATGGAATCGTTATGCTTTTTTGTAGAGATGTACAACTGTGATTTCCACGATTTGTTGGATGTACACGTTGTCTCCTTAACTTGACAGATTTAACTGAGTGTAACAGCTGTAGTAATAGACTAAAAAATGCATGAGCTGGACTCCTTCCAATTCCATTTACAGTTGCAATGCTCATTCTTGCATTCAGCTTGGGCTTTTTTCCTTCCATTTTAACCCCTTGCCCTCAGTCTCTCTTTTCCTCTCTTTCACCTACTCAGAATGGCTCCTGCTTAGAGTCCATCAAGACTAGCTCATGTCAATGTCCACACAACCCCAGAGAGGACAACTTTGTTGGAGGTGAGCATTGGGAGTTCAGCGGTTAAATTCTTGTCTGTCAGTGTTGGGGAAAGTTACTTTTAAAATTAGTGCATTACAATATTGCGTTACTCCTAAAAAAGTAACTAATTACACTGTTGTCTGTTCCCTGATTCACAGTCCGTGCAGATCCTCCAGCCATTTTTCCAATCCTTGAGTTGACCATCACCAGCATTGAGTGGACTGGAGTTGACATAAGCCATTTTTATTTGAAAAGCTCTGGTGGGATTCACGTTGAAGACAAATGGGGCCATTGCCTTCAAAGATTGGCTAAATTTGTTTTATTAGTAACTATCTTAGCTTGTGTGGTGTAACCCATTCTTGGTGGAGTCAGGTGTAAGGAAGTCTGCTGCTGGTTGTTAGACTCGTTCTTTAATCAGTTCAGCCCTCTCTCCCTCTCTTTCTTTGGGCATGGCTGAGGCTCCTTCCTGCTTTGAAATCCTCTAGTCAAGCGTGCTGGCTCTCGCCACCGTAATGGGTTTAAGAGGCTCTCCTGAGCCGCCGTGGCTTCCTGCAGAAATGGCTCCTTCCGCTGGCTCGATTCTTGTCGGGGAATGTGGCAGGTGGCTGGGCTGTGCCTGCTTCTTTGTCTTTTCATTTTTTTTTCTCCCCTCCGCCCCTCCTTTTCTTCTCTCTCTTTTTCCCTTGAGCAAGAATGAATGAGGCATTTAACCCCTTCAGCCTTGTCTGTATTGTTTGCACTTCCTGGTGACTTTGTGTTGTTTGTGTGGAGTGGCCCTACATGTGCAATATGCCATGCTGGAGTCGAGTCTGTATACAGCACAGCAGAATATTGATGATTAACAGTCTGAGGTGGATTTTAACAGCAATACTACATGAAAGAAGGGCTTTTCAAGAAGTGTGTTGAGTACTAAGGACAACAGCACAGGCATTAAAAAACACAAAGTGCTGCAATCTTACTTAGATGATGGTAAGAAGCACATCAATAAAGCAGGAGCACAACATTTGTTGCTGTACCTATCTCAAAACAAACTTTCGAACATGTTGAAAGTTGCTCATGCAGAGTTCCTTGTTTCTTTCTGAGCAGAGCTCTAAGAGTGCTCATCAGAACGACCAGCAGATTTCCTCTAATCTGGCATACCGCACATTCCCAATTTCCCACACTGATCCGCCACCCTTCCATTCGGCTCAGCTGTGCTTCCAGCAGGACCTCAAGGCTCTATCGTGAACATGCTGCATTTAGTACAGAAACAAGAAAAGAAAACAAGCTTTTACATGTGACCATACAACAGAATGTTTGTTTTTACATCATTTTATTTCACATTATGCTCAGAGATATCTTGAAAATCTTTGCACTTGCTCTCCAAAGTTAAACAAGTCTTTGTGAACTCCCAGGGGCAGCTCAGATGGGCTTTATGAGGGCTGTGGGACACAAAGGCATCTTCTCTTGTTTCTTGACTCTGAAGGTGTGTTGTTGTTTTGAACTCCATCTTCACGCCTTGACCGTCACACTCCACCGAGGCTGGATGAGATGAGAAGAAAGGGAGAACCTTGGTGATGGAGGTGCTGGTGGTTTTAAGGGCCAAACCAAACCCCCTTTTACCTGAAAGCAATGCTAGCAATATGTAAGTGTTATACTTTTTAAACTGGTATGCTAAATTTTAGTCCATTGATTTACATGACCTTACATTATGCTTTTTATTTAGCAGTGGTTATCGTCCCATCTCAGTCATTTGCATTTTTTACAAAATATTCAATAAATGCTTTTAACTTTTTATTTATTTTTATTTTTTTATAAATAAATATTATACTACCTTCTTTTTTGTCTCTCTCTTGCCCTTTCTCACCATCTTTGTCTATTTCCCCTCACCCATGCCCTAAAGGTCCACATCCGGTTGCTGTGGTGTTTATTGCTGCTTGTTCAGGTGGAGTGTGAGGATTGCAGTCCACAGTTTAACCTGAGGCACATAATTACACCTTTTGATGGTGAAATGGCAGATCTGAGATCAGTTTGCACTGTTGGTCTCTAGCTTGATTGATGACCCAGCTGGATGTGGAAACATTACTGTCCCGAACACACATTTAGGAGTGGAAGGAAGGGAATTTCAGGATTTGGCATTTTTCGGAAGTCGGAAATTTGAAGCGAATTGGCCATGCAAGCTATTTTGAATTGAAGTTCATTCAGAAAGTGTATTTGGTATTTAACAGTTTCTGTTCTGTATGGTTCACAGCCTTGGAATCTGACAGTGTTTGTGCTGTGGTTTATCAGGTGAGAAGCCTAGCACAGATGACACAAGTCTGCTAGTCTTCGTTCCACACACTCCCACACACTCACTGCCCACTTGATCAGATGGCAAATATGCAGCACCGGAAGTCCAGGAACACCCTATCAGCATGCTATCTCAGCTCCTGTTTACCCTGCCTGCCCTTATCTGTCACATGAGGGCCATTCGGTCACATAAACATGTTCCTGGACTAGTGAATCCTGGGAGAGATGTGTGCACCATGTAAAAAAACCAAACAACTTGCATAGTACTTTTGAATATGACACATGCAACTGAAAGTGTCTAAAAAATTTTTTTTTTTTAAATTCGTTATTTAGTATGAGTTGGATTTATGGCTTATACCAACACTTTCGATTCACTCTGTTGGCTTTCACTATTCATCATCTTCATTTGACCACCAGATTAATCACCAGCATATGTCTTCAATCAGCTCTCATCAAGAACTGCATAAATAACTAGTTCACACACAAATATACACAAACACACCGGATTCCATGTTATATGGGGTCATGTCTACGGTTTAATGTGTTTATATATATATATGTATATATATGTGTGTGTGACCCTGGACAACAAAACCGTTGTGAGTGCTAATTTTTCGAAATTAAGATTTATACACGATCTGAAAGCTGAATAAATAAGCTTTCCATTGATGTATGATTTGGATGGGTAGAGCAATATTTGACCGAGATACAACAATATGAAAATCTGGAATCTGAGGGTACAGAAAAATCAAATGCCTTAAATCACCTTTAAAGTTGTCCAAATTAGATCTTATCAATGCATATTACTAATCAAAAATTAAGTTTTAATATATCTTCTGTAAGAAATTGACTAAATATGATCTTTACTTACTAACATAGGGATTTTTGGCAAAAAAGAAAAATCTATCATTTTGACCCAAACGATGTATTTTTGACTACTGCTACAAATATACCCCAGCGACTTAAGACTGGTTTTGTGGTCCAGGGTCACGTATATATATATATATATACACCTTCATTCTGTATTATTTACTGTATAAGCTAGTTTTTTCATGGTGACCAAAAAATCTCCACACAAGGTCAAACTTTACTGGTATTACTATTCTAACGGGGACATTTGGCCCCTGTAACATAATGAATCTCAGAACATGCACACAGTCATAGGTGTGTTCAGTGCTCCCTACTCCCTAAACAAGAAACCAGTTCAAGTGTTCCTTACTGACAAGGTCACACAGATCACACAACATAAATAAATATTTACTTTTCCTTTACTTTCACATGTAAAATGCAAATAACCCTAACCCTAACCCTCACCATAACTATTCATAAATACTCGGTAATAAAGTTAATCTTTCCTCAAAATTTTACTAAAAAGTGTAAATTACGTAAATATGTAAACTAGCATCAATGACCTAAAATCACACGATCAATCAGGTTTTATGTTATAAATGTATATGTTTGTTATGTGTATGTAAATGTATTTTTACTTCAGATGTGGTTTTGGGCAGGACAAACATTTGAATGGTTGTGGGTAATTGATCCAACATATATTTCTTTATGTATGTAATCATGCAGGAATTATTAAACATGAGCATATATCTGGTATTAGTATCAGAAATTGATAAGAATAAACAATGAATAATACAATACAATTTTCTACTGTATTGCTCTGTTGTAGTTAAATTAATTAAATGAATAGCTTACCATGCATCATATTGGAAATTCATGTCTTTAAGTCCATATGTAGTCAGATATTTCTTCAGATTTCAGAATGATCGCTTTGTCATTTGTAATAGATATGTTGAGGATCTCATCCATCTGATGTTCATTATGTTAATTTAACGTTTATATCAACATAACTTTTTAATAAGCAGGAGAAATTCCCAACATTAAACAAATAACTGTTTACATGCTTAAGACGTGTGTGTTGTAAGAATGTTCAGGGATATTTCAGATATGAAGACGCTGACTTAAATGATGTTTTTGCCTAAAAATGGCATGATATTAATTCAACAGAATGAATGTGAATACCAATATGGCAGTGCAGTGTCTTTACCTTTACTTCAGTTTTATTTATGTCTTTTTTAATGTATATATGTAAACTTTTTAGCAGATATAAAAACTTATAAATGACTGGTATTAAAAATATGAACACACAAAAGACAAATCTATTTTGTTCAAAGTAGCCACATTGCTTAGCTAATGAACCAAAACTAAACATATAAATTACACAATATATACACAAATACGTGCGTCAAGATGTAATATAAGTACTTTATAATGGGGGATGGGCAGATGTTGGGGCATTAATGAAGCAAAAAGTAAGTTTGTTCAAAAAGAAACAACTGAAGGACATGGGTTACACTTTCTGTCACTTAACAACCAATATTTGGTTTAACCATATTTAAATGTTGCCATTAAACCAATTATCTAAATCATCACTCAGCTTCTGGATCCTTCATTAGAAACGCTGGACGTGAAACAGCTGGAGTGTTGTCTTCATTGCGCCTTTCAGCAGTCGTTAATAAGGACACTTCTCAGACTCTGCTCAGTCGCTTCCTCCCATCTACAGGGCGATGGCTTGTGGTTAGCTGATCTCCAATGAACTTCCAATGAAAAACAGACCTGGTGGCAAATCAAAACATCCTCCACAGAATTAAACACATTACGACAGGAATAAACAATCCGCTTCGATGACCAGGAATAGCTGTCTGGGCTCGGTGTGCTGATTGAAAGCAATGATATCTCCATGTTGGCATCGCAAAACCTCTTTTCTTTCTCCCCGGAGGATTTGAAGGAGTTCAGGAAGGACAGAGGGAACAGAATGGTCGGGGGTGTCAGTCGTAAGCTCAAACTCTGCATGTTTCCTTATGAATGACAAGGGCCCGAGTGTAACTATCAGTAAATAAAAAGTGGCTGTAAAATTAACTACAAGACAGGTCCAACAGGAATCCCTGGCGGCACTTCCTGCCTCTCAGCGGCCATAAACAAGCCTTAAACAAGCCAAGCTGGCTCCAGCTCATATCCCGCGGCAACATGCTGGGGTCATGGTGGCCCCTGTTGCCTGCCTTCTCTGTTGGGGGCCAGGACACTGGGACGACATGGAAGAGACCACCGGAACCAAAGGAAGCTGTTTATGCCCTATGTTAATGTTGACTTTTTAGTGAATAACACAGTGGTGGCTGGCACGAACGCTAAGTTTGCTTTTACTTATTTAAGTAAGAACCCTGTATGGATAAATATGTATATTTTATAACAGTTATCCAAATGTCTTTTGATATCCATCCATATCGGACCCCTGATAATCGCAGAAGCTGGGAATGTCATTATGTTGAGTGCTGAGTGATATTGTGAAACAATTTCTGTTAAGTCATAAAAGCCATTTTGTGTGTCCTAAACCTCGGCTGAGTTTTACGGCATTGGCGTCAGTAGAAAATGGCACTTGACAGACCAGTAGGGGGGGAGTGTTGATTGGGGCTTGACCCGAGGTTTCTCCCACCTATCCAACACTAACTAACCCTGTCTGCTGCCTCTATATAATTGACTGAAGTGCCCCAGCAATGTTCGCTTGAGTTATGGTCAACTGACAAACCTGTAGACTGAGCTACATCAAATAACAAACAAACCCGGCAAAAAAAGGGGCTCCTTTCAACAGCCACTCCTGCTCTCCTGCTGTCAGAACAAAAGAAGGCCCCAGCATTATTGCTTTGCTTGGCTTCTTTGCAAAGTTGCCCTAAGCCTGTTAAAACATTTTGTTTTTCCCAAAACATTTGGTCAGTTGCTTGGTTGGTAATGGCCTGGCACAGACAGACAAAACAGAAGAATCTCATGTTTATTATGCACAAAAAAAAAAAACCTCTGCTTGCCATAATTATTACGTATATACATGTTAGCTGTACTAATAACTTGTTATTGAAAAAAATGTCCTTTAGTGAAAAATAATACAAAATGTCATGCAAAGTACACTACAAATACACTAACATATTTATGTACTTAATAAAAATACAAAAATGCAATTGTACTTTTGGTTTACTAAACTGGTTTACTTAAGTCTGCTAAACTGGAACTTACTCATTTTGTACTGAAGCAATGCCAAGATATACTGAAGCGAATTTAATTGTGCTAAAGTGGAAGTATTTCAAGTATACTTCCAATATTTTGCATTAAAAGGCTGATATTATTCAAAGAACATATAATCCTCTTCAGAACTGACTTTAAAACACATTTTAGGCTCAATATTAGGAAATGTGCCTTTTGCTCAAGTAGTAATTTTTATATCAGTAGTCTCGAGCGATATGTCAGTAAATATATTATTAGATTGAGTGATATTTTCCTGTGACTGAAAATGTGATAGAACTTTTCATAATTATTCATACCCCTTGGTGCATATGATGCAAGAGGGAAAGATTGAGAGAGATCTTTTCATTGTCTTCATGTCAAAATGTTTGATTACACATTATTATTAGGTGTTCTTGTTACAGTTAATTTGTACAATTACATGAGTAATATTAATTGACAGCATACATGTAAAGCAACCATGGTTAGGGTTAATTGCATGTGATTACGTATAATTTATTGTTATTACTATAAGTACTTGCAACATGTGCAACAAGGCTCCTAAAATGTTTATTGTACTTCATGAGAAACAGAGCGGAGACTTGTTTTATCAATAATAACATAAAGCAATACAGTCAAAATTCAAGCTTGGCACACATATCAGCATCTTGGAATGCTGCTTGTCCTATCAGAAGACTAGAAGTATATATATATACATATATATATACACTGGATAGAATCTTGTCATGTTCTGCAGCAGTTTCACATTTACTGTGGGCAGACTAGTTTCCCGTTGCTGCTTTGAATACGGTGTTAGTGTATGTTGGAAAGCACTTCAGTCACAGTATTTACATTGTGACCGTATCGGTTTTCCAAAATTCCCTTTGCAGTCATCTGTGACACTGACTACGGGGTTATGGACGGTCTGTAAGCTGTCCTCAAACACAAGAGTCTTCCCTCAAATCTCCTGCTTCAAAAATGTTCCACCTCCATTTTTTTTTTTTTTTTTTTTTTTCCTGCAGTTGTTTTCCTAAACACCGGATTTTCATTTGGAGTTTGGGAGGGAGCGGTGCTGACAGTATTTATAGCCTGGTGTTCTAACCAAAATTATCAGTGTACCACAAAATAACTTCCTCAGTCCTGGCCACAAAATAACAGGATGCCTTCAATTGTGCGTATTTATTAATTTTAGCAAAGGATTGCTAGTTTTATAAATAGCAACGCTCCTGTGGCCCTCCAAAAGTCGGCTGTATAAACTTCCACTCTTGTCCTCCTCCTCTTCATTGGGCCTCTTCAGTGGGTGCGTAAAGTCGAAGGACACTCGCCCTTCCCATGGGCCACACTGTCGCTCTGCGTTGGCGTCTGGTCTCCATTAAGACTCCATTTTATCAGGTCAGAGGTGGGATGTCAGAGGTCACAATATGTTAATAGCTTAACTGGGGGGTCTTTTCTGCTTGACTAGTCATCAGCGCCTTGTACAGGGAACACCAGTTAACTACAGTACACTTCAGCTTCCTTCGAATGCGTTATGGGGTGTTCACACTGAAAGTGATTTGCCGTGACAAAGTGAACAGAAGTGAATTTAAAAGCCCGGGGGAGGAGTTTAACACAGAGACGTGAAATCAGACACTTTTCCAGAAGAAGTGGATTAGCTGCAATATTTGTTGCAGCCATGTCAGACATTTTCATACAGCAACAGAAACACTTTATGTGCTACTTATAAAGCACTTATAGGTGCAAGAATAAGGTTGTATTTAATGCTATATATATATATATATATAAGCATGACACAATATAACATTAAAATGACATGGAAGAGTTGTTATTGTTATAAAAATGGCAATTTCTGGCAACATGAGCAACAGCAGTGTGGAAACTGTTTCATTATAATGTTTATATCAGTAAGTCTCAAGCAATATTTCATTAAATATATTAATAGATTTGAACTATACTTCGTAAATATATATTAAATATATTACTCTTTAAACTGGGAAGATAACTTTCTGACATTTTTGACAAACTTAGATTTACTAAAATATTAATTTAATAATTAAGACATTTATAACAAATGAGTAAGTGTGTATCAAATTTATAATATGTGTCATATACATATGGCCTATATACAGTATATAAGTACTTACTATTTTAGTGATTTATTCAACATTAAAAGGCTTTCCTGAGGTAAATATATATATATTTTTTTTGTGCTAAAACTCGATTATGATAAGATATGATTTCTATTTAGAAGAAAATGGCATCTTGTTTTTATTGGCAATCTTTATTGGAGAAACCTTTACTTTTACCGTAATACATTCTAAAGCATAATATGTTGTGCTTTTTTCAACTAAATTGCATTATTTTGATCTGCTCCAGGATGCCATTTATGGATGAGCTCATTTTATTAAAAGGGTTAGTTCACCCAAAAATAAAAATTAGCCCCTGTTTTGTAATTGTATGTGCATTTTTTTTCTTTTTTCTGAAAAATAATATCAGAGGTACATTAAAAAATGATCCTTGCACTTCCAAGCTTTATAATGGCATGGGTGGGTGTTTTTGTTCAACAGTCCAAAAGTAGTGAAATAAAGTACATCCATCCATATTAAAACATGCATCACATGGCTCCAGGGGGTGAATAAAGGCCTCCTGTAGTGAATCAATGCATTTCTCACTAGTTTACGAGAGGCTTTTTGATGTTTAGATAACATAGGAAGCAGGTGGAGCTTCTGCGAGTGGAAGTTTCACAAAAACCAATGTTTGTTTACAGGAGTCTGCTCTTGGTTTATATTTAGTTTTGCTCTCTCCTCCACGATTCGCATTCGTCTTACATCATCCACCAGAAAGGCTTGCACCTGTGACAGTAAGCTGATGTTAATATAAAGATGTTTATAACATTTTAAATATAGATATTTTTCTTCAAAAACACATTCATTTGCTACAGGAGGCTTTTATTCAGCCCCTGGAGTATTCAGGGTGAGTAAAACAAGGACTAGTTTTAAGGAGAAATAACCCTTTAATGAATTTTTTTAAATCGATTTGCAAATTGTCACACGTACACGAAATAGAATTGATTAGTTCACCTCTCAAGTCATGAATGAAAGGATGTTGTGCATGTGCGGTCATAAAAATATGTACAAATCAT
>JAUCMU010000046.1:13881778-13923771 GCA_032275025.1 Enteromius treurensis | reverse complement strand
AATTGATTAGTTCACCTCTCAAGTCATGAATGAAAGGATGTTGTGCATGTGCGGTCATAAAAATATGTACAAATCATCCTTTGAAACAACTCGTTACTCCTAAGTCACATTAAGGATTCATTCAAAATAAATGATTCTTTCGTGATTGACTCATATTGTCAGTGGCATAGAAACACTGCTCACCCTGAAGTTCTTTTCAAACGAAAGAGTTTGCGAATTTGCATGACCAATTTAAACGTGTTCCTTATTTTGTTTACGTTTGCACAAATTCCTATTAGAATGACTGAGCGATGGTAGAATGTGACCTTTACCAGACCTTTACTGCAAACAAGGCATAACACCTATACTAAAACTGACCCAACTGGCCATTTTTGGCAATTTTTGTTAAACATGTTAGTGCTCCACTGGATTTTGTCCAGATGTTTCCAGGCAGATCTGCGCTTTGTTTATTACTGAACAGTGGCAGCTACTTAGCTCCTCACTAACATGTATCTTTAACCTTCTAGCTGTGCCTCTCCATTATGAGCTGTTACTCATACTTTCAGCGTGAAGTGATGCATGGTAATATTTCATCCTAATGGATGAGCCTGCTTGATAAAAAATGAGACATATTAGGAAATTCTTCGCTCATGAGCAGGACCAGCTGTGTTCCTCGTGCTCCTCATCGCACTGTAAGTGTCCTCCTCCTCCTCTGGCTTGCCTGGCGGGTTTCTCTAGTGCTGAACAGGGCCTCTGGGTCAATAAATCTCTGGGAGGACATTTCAGCACAAGGCTGAGTGTGTCTGTTCTGTGCAAATAAAATAGCAGAACTTCCACCTGGTGAAGATGTTAGCATGTGTTAGCAGGCTAGAAGCTATTGCAACATTTGATCAGATGTTCCACTGCTAGCGGATACAAATACTGTCATCTTATTTGACTGGGCAAATTATTTACAGTGGTAATATAAGCACACCGCAAACATGATTTTCTTACGAGGGATTTTAAATGTTTTCTAGTATAAATATCACAACATTCTTGAATCAAGATAAATTAAGTTGTTGTTGTTGTTGTTTTTTTGTTATGGAATATAATAAGTATACTAAGTAAGACAATTGTTTAATATTAATAATAGTAGTACATGTATTTATTTTAGTCAGATATTTATTTGAATCCAGTAAATATTTATTTTAAAAAATAATAATTTGTCTTAAAAAAAAACATTGTCTTTTTACTGTTTTATTCATTGCATTATTGTACTAAAATTTTAAATTAACCAAAATTTGTTTACTATGTGCATGTCTGTTTCCAGGCCTTTTAACTTCTTTATTAAATCTATCAAAAGTGTTCAAATTAGTAAAATGTTATTTTGGTACTCCTTCCAAAAAGAAAAGTCTACTTACACTTTTTTCACAACCACATGTCTACTAACTTTCAGATTAGACTGTTAAGGGGAGTTTTATTGTTATTGTTATTTTTAGTAGAATAAGTTGACATATACTTGCAAAGTTTCTGGTAGTCAGTATGTAGTGTGTTGTGGACCCAACAAAAAAAAGTGTTAGAAGATATTAAGCAGACAGTCTTCTAATACTCTAATGACTGCTAGATGACGTATAGTTGCAAAGTTACTTACCGTTAGTAGAATATCTAAAGTGGACTATCGAAATAAAGTATTACCGAAAGTCTTGTTTCCTGAAAAAATATATAGAGTTTTTTGGTTTTTCTTAAAAAAAAAAAAAGAAGAAAAAAAAAAGAAAGCAATGTAATTTTGTACTTTTGTAGTCCTAAGAGAAACCACACATTAAAGAAAAAAACACTTTGAAGGTGCTAATGAGGGCAGTAAATGACTGCAGATTAAGGGTGTGCCAGTCAACCACATCAATAGTACATTATAATAACGACCTGTATGGGTGTGTTGCATTTATTCTATTATTTAAAATAACCATTTGGAAGCATGCCTGCCTTTCAGAATAATTGACCCAAAGATTTTGTGGTCAAATTAGACCAAGATATATATTTACAAAGGTTGATACAACATCCAACAATGTTCACTTCTCAGTAAACAACAGCTAGAGTAAGTTCATGGAAGCGTCATGCTGTAGGACTGCTTTTCATCAGCCGAGACTGAGCTTTGTGTTAAAACAGAAGGAAGAATGGAACGGCTGCAAGATTGGAACTGCTTGGGAGATGGTTTATCTTTTAGCAAAACAATCTCAAACACACTGGAGTGGTTCAAGAACAACAAGTTGAGTGTCCTACACTGGTCCAGTCAAAGCTCAGATCTTAATCCAACTGAGAATCTGCAGAGCTATTTGAAACCGCAGTACTCAAGCATCATCAAACAAAACTAAACAACATCTGCCTGGAGTCATGGGCCAAAATTACACCTGAGAAATATACAATTTTGGTATGTCCCTCAAAGTGTGGTGATTTACCACAAAATATGGAGATTCATGCAAATATTAGATTGTTTTTATTTATACTTTTTTTTTTTTTTTTTTTAAATAACAGAATGCAAATAGTTTTTAAGAAAATGCTTTTGAAGCCACTAGGTGTTAAATCCTGCAAAAAAAGAAAAAAAAAAAGACATTTGCTCGCTGAAATTCCAACATGTTGTACTTTGTCAGCTAAAATATTCAGGTCAGGCAATTAGGCTGCAGCTAAATGGCCTATCACATAAACTGTTGTCCATACATCTACAACAGCGTGTTCACATTTCAGGGAGTGGTGTCTGTGTGTGTGTGTGTGTCGTAGCACTTGCCTGGTTGCACAACCATTTTGAGGCTTGCTGCTTTCGAGCCCTGCACTTGTTAATCCCAACTCTTTCCTGCTGTCAAGTTAACAAAAACAAACAGATAATTTATCTACGTGGCTGAGCACACGGAACCAAGCTCTGGGGAAGTGGTGCACGTCACGTTGACCTCATCTTCGGCGAGAAGCATTCGTTAGTCTTCCGCCGCTCGTCAGCTAACACGTTATTTATTCTGCAGGAAGAATGTTACTCTCTAAGTTTGGCACAGGACATCAGTGAGGAATTCTGTCTGAGCGTCAAAGCCGCTGCCTGACGTAATTTTATCATCATGTTCATTCCAAAAGATTCACCACAGTGGAATAAACCAGCAGGTACTCAAGCTGGGTCAGGAGGGGCTTTGAAAAATATCACTACTTTCTTAACTCTAAAAACAGATTGAAGGTTTTGTAATGTCTGTGGTCAAAATATTTTAAAAGTCTTTACAATTTTTGATTTGATTCCCATTGGATGCCTCAGTCACTTAAATCGAAACCAAAATCTATAACTAAATCAATCACCTTAAAGGGATAGTAAAAATTACCCAATGATTAAGCCAGTCTAGGTAAAATAAGAGAATAACAACATATAATCAATGGAGACAAGGAATACACAACTTACAAAGCGTTTTTTTTATTATTATTATTCTAATGAAAACAAATATATTTTAAGTACAATTTGATATACACTAAAAGTTGGACAAGAAGAGTCTAGGAGTTGCAAAAGAGAATGCCTGATCACCATTACTACTACTGGATTCAGAGATTGATTAAGTCAGAAACATACTCAGGCGCTAGCATTTTACCAGGAATTATGTATGGTATAGGTAACCAATACAATTTAATTAACACATAATATTTTCTGGTATAGTCTTCAATTTAGATATTAGATCTAAGATGGACAAAAAAATATTCTTAACAGCAGTCAAATGTAAGGTCAGAGTCAAAACTGACACCAAGGTTTCTTACGCTAGATTAATTTTTTTCCCAGGAAACATCCCCAGGCAATCATAAACACTCTCTACACACCCCTTATTACCAAATGTAGAAAGTTATTTGCCTGAACAACACATTTATGCCCAAGTTTCATAAATTTGAGATCATCCACATACAAATAGAGAGTCCCAAATTTATCAAAAAATAGAACCTAGAGGGAACGTATAAAGAGAAAATAAAATTGGTCCCAAAATTGAACCCTGAGGCACCTCCCACACAAGAGAGGCAACAGTAGAAGAATAATACCCTAATACGCTCTTTCAAATTAAAAGAAAACCATTTCTGGTCTGTAATACAATCAATAAGATTAGTATGATCAGCTGTTGCAAATCCTACACCTAGGATGTCTTGAGGGTGAGTAAATCATGTTTTTTTTTCTATGACGTGTGAATTGATTTGTCTATATTTGTCATTCCCATGTGAGCTATCAGCATCAATTGCATTGCTTCACTGCTATTCACAAATGTTCTCTGATGGGTTCATGGGATAATAACGTCAGAATCTCACAGAGCATTTGCTTTTCTTCATTGTGCGAGTGTTTAATTAAATAGACTAGGGCTGTTAATGTATGTGATTAATTAAATAAGAGTTTTTATTCTTCTAATGCTGTATATGCATTTATCTTATTTAACATTATAACAGAACAGACCTTCTGAAACCGATAAGAGCCACAGCTCAAATTTTCTAATGTATAGGCTACACAGAGTCTCTAGTGATGCACCAGAAGACCCTTTTAATGGGTAATTTATTCATAAATCAAACCCAGGTGGAACATTTAATAAAAGTAAAGTCATTTATAGTCTTTTGTAGATGCACTTTCTCTCTTTTACTTTTAGCTGCTCCCGTCAGGAATCACCAAAACTGATCCACATATTTATTTGGCCAAGATTTTTACATGTTACACTGATTACTGACTGCAAAAGCTTAAGCAAAATATAACCACCATCATGTGCTGGCCAGTGCCATTCTTACACATGCAAAAGTCCATAAAGTGTGAGGAAAGTTTGTTTATTATTGAGTTGTTGCAGGAATTTATAAAAAGTTTCTTGGTTATAAAATGTGTTGTAATCAAATATAGAAACTTGTTTATGTGAGACAAATAAAAAACAGCGTTAAATAAAATTTATCTCGAGTAGCATTAAAAAAATAAATAAATAAAGCAAAACTGAATCATTATACAAAGGAGAATCTTAAAAACATTTACAGCCTTATTTGTGTCATAATTTATTGTGGTGATTAATTTGTTTGACATGTTTTGCTGTCTATAACCCAATTTTCCCCCTTAAAAAACAGCAAACAGATAAGTGCAACATTACCCCATACACATTTTAGAACCAGACATCCTGCTGTCTTTTACTGGGTGACCGTAAACTAGCCTGCCTGGACCTGGATTGAGTTAATTATTTCCCTGTGTTAATTTTACCTCCTTTTTCCTGGGAGCAGGGGTCACCCCTGTTTTTTTTATAATACTTCCTTGTGCTGGGGTATGATAAAGAGACAGCGAGTCTAAGAGGGCAGCCGCCACCGGAGACTGGCGCTCCCAGAATTCATGCGCTGCTCAGCCGGGGCCAGTAAATCTGAGCATTAGTGTGAAGGAAGTATGATCCATAAAGTGCTAAGTGACGCTGTCTGCTCCTCCTCCGTCGCCCATGGCTCAGTGTGGAGGCATTATTGGGACTCTGTGAGTGCGTGCTGTCCCGCTGTCTGCTAAATGAGCTCCTTCCAGTCCCGGTAGTGAGGCGGCAGGGAAGGGCAGAGGTGTTTGGGCCAGGATGAAAATAGATTCTTTAAAAGGCAGTAAACTGTGTTACCTAAAGCACGATTGTGAATGTTTGGGGTTTCTCTTGTGGTACCAATAAAAGGCTCCAGACTCCAGATGAATGCAGCCGTCACTGTTGATGAAATTAGTGCAGCGAAGTCTTGGCACAGTCTTCATCAGCGCAATTGCTAAATAATCACGCTGTCTTTGAGCGCATGAAATTTAAAGTTAGGTTTAAAGTTTTCCTAAATGGTTTATTGCACATCAAGTTTGCGTACATTCATTCTTATTTCTATCACTGAAAGCTTTTGTTGAATGGAAAAGAGCAGCATGAACATTGAACTAAACATCATATTTTATATTCCATGGAATAAAATTATATTTTCACTATTTCACTATAGGTAAAATCTTCCAACAGTAGTTACAGATAAACAAAGATTACGTTTTTTACACAAGCAATTCTAACACTATATTGCATGCAAAAATGTTTTCTGAAGGAGGCCTAGGTTTTGTGTGGGTTTGTGTCCAATGTTCGTTTAACCAAAAATAGAGTAAATTTTAGCCCTGATGCAAAACCAAGCTTTATGCCTATTTTTTAAACTCAAAGCTGAACTCCACATTTTGCAGCATGTAAAGTAAAACAATCTACAGCGACAGCATTTGACTGCGGAAATTATTCATTAACAAACTGGGGTTTCACGGTCATATTTTTCTTGTGCTGGCTCTGAAAGCACAGCGATTGCCAGAGGAAAGGTTCTGGCCTATACTTGACTCGCAGTGGAAGGATAGAGTGTCAAGAAGGACGGTATGACCTGTTTGGCCACATGTCTTTCCAGTTTTTTGTTCCTCTTCCCTCCATTCCACAACTGAAGATCTTGGAAAAGATTTGAAAATAGAACAAATTGCTCAATGAAAAAGTCCCTCGGGCTCTTGTTTGCTGTTTATGTCCTTGCGAGTGAGGCCTTAGCTGGCCTGACCATGTTTGCCCCGATCCACAAGCTGTTCCAACCCCCTCTGGGATGCAAGCCATGTGCTTTGGAGGAAAACCACACAAGAGAGACCTAGCAGGGGGTAGAAAGTTCCAGAAAAAGCCGTGGCCGCTCTGAGCCAAGACACCAGCGAGAAACCCAAGTGGATGTGGTGAAAATGTCAAATTACCAAAAAGGAAATGGAGGGGAAACCTCAAGGCAAATGAGAGCAGCGAGATGCATTCATATTTTGCAACACTCTGAGCTGCATCTAGGAAAAGAGGCCTGAGATGATCTGCTTTGGAGATTTGATTTGCTTAATATGTTGAAAGTATTTTGCATAGAGCCCTAGATTTAAAGGTTGAACTGGCTTATTTTTCTTAAAGAGAACTTAAAGGGATAGTTCTCCCAAAATGAACATTTTATGTTTATTAGCTTACCCCCTGGGCATCCAAGATGTAGGTGACTTTGTTTCTTCGGTAGAATACAAACAAAGATTTTTAATTCAAGCCGTTACAATTTATTAGTAACATAATGGCAATCAAACACAGACAAACCAAATCATACTCTGCAGCTCATATGTTGATGTGCAAAGACACTAAATGATCACAAACCTTTTTTTTACCTCTGATTCACCTCAATGTTCAACTGCATCGTCACAAGTTGCAGGGTTTCATTTGGTTTTATACATGTTCCCATTGACTTTTAAAAGAAATTGTTGCATAAGTCCATAAAATGTTTATGTAAAGTAATGCATTATGTTACTTATGCATTACTTGCCTTTTGTTACCTGAACTGGTTTTTCCTGTTTTTATTGATTTATTGATTTATTTTTACTTTTGGCAAATATAAGTGCCCTTTTATACCAAAAGTGAAATTGATAAGCCTGAAGCTGAAGGAAGTTCCTCTGCACCTCACTCCCAATTTCTCTCAACACAAGGACAGTGAATAAATGGGAAATGTTGTTGTTAATTTAAAAGTAATGCGTTCCTCGAAAAAAGTAATCTGATTAAGTAATTTACTGTAGTTACTGGCAATGCATAACCCCCAGTGCTGATTAGAAGCTATTCCCAAGCTGATTTCCCTGAAAAATATACATTCAAATGTTTGTTTGACCACCAAATTGAAACTGAAAACTCGCTATTTAATTTGTTGCTACTGTAGATGCAACAAATGTAAATCACCTTGGCACAAGCACTTGTAACTGCACATGGCAAGTTGTTACAGCTAGTATCTTTCCTTGAAAAAGAAAAACAAGAAAACAACAACAATGACCAACATGCCACAGAACGGCTCCACAGCGGCTCCATCCCGGTTTTAGAGGACAGAGACCGCCAACAGTTTCCTCTTCACTCTATAACAAACAGAGAGAGGCCGGGCCCCCGGGGCTTCCTGCATCCCACACACAGCCCGCAAATAAACACAATTACTTTCTTTAAACCTTCAACTACTTCCCCTCCACATTTCTTCCCTCTCTTTCTTAGAAACGAAGCTTGACCAGCTACGTAACTTTTTCTCTGAAAAGGAATGCTACATGCCTTCATGCGGCATCGGGATGACAAAAACATGGAGCGGAATGTTTTGAGCTGTCCTGTAAATACATCTTCTCCCTCCGTATTCTGCACATATTCCCTTGCTATATTGGCAGATGTACAGAACCATATACGAGTAAAGTTTCTGCAATGCTAATGTTATATGCATATATATTACTCAGAAATCTTGATGTTGATTATAAAGTAGAGACAGCATAGCTTATAAAACCACCAAAATGGACTTTAATCATGGTTCACAGGCCATTAACCATCATTTAAAACTTTAGTTCATTTTGAACTATTGAATTGAAGCACACAAATCCAAATAAACAGGTTCTTTTGTAATAAAAAGCACGTTTATAAATGTTAGTTCACTGGCCTAAATCCAGAATCCTTGTCCAACAGAAAATAGCATACCCTATGAATGTCCTCATATGGCTTCAGCAATAGCTACACTTTAACCTAATAATTATTCTCTATCTTTGTACTCCAGCGCTCACTGCTTTGTGGAGTCATAATTGAGTTATGACCATGTTCTCCTGTTGAAAGCCGAATCTTACTCCTCTGTGTAAAACAAAACCACGAAAGACTTCATTCACAGCAATAAAGGAAACAACTGGAAGGCAAGGAATTTCTTTCCCGATTGTGGCAATAAAGAGAACAAACGTGAGTGGATTTTATGCAAATAAATCCCCAAGACAAATACTTGATAAAATTTCAATGTTGACTGTCATGTAAGTTGGAAATATTGGGTCCATGTGGGACGGTCATGTGCTACCTTTATACCCTTTCGAGTTATCAATTCAAAAATGAGACTCTCTGTTTTCCAACTAGTCGCAAATGTGACAGCTTGCATGGATACATTCGCAAGAGCAAGATTTAAACCAGACCAAAATCATTATTACATTTATTATGGACTGTTTGAACATTATATTTACCACATGTGAAAAAACAAGTATTCTCCTAGCGTCACAAACCTGAAGTTGAGCCAATGATGTCACACAATTTAGTCATGTTTTTCTTACATTTCAGGAGTTCGCGCTTCTTTATGATAACAATTAGGTGTATTTGGCGTGCTGTCCAGGGAGCGAGCCGGGATGCCGGCAAATTCCGAGCCCTAGAAGATGGAACCCTAGGGGGTATAACCCTCACCAGGGCTGAGCTCGGCGTCCGGCTCGAATCCCGCTCGCCCCCCGGAGGCAGACGCGAAATAACGGTGGAGAAGGGGAGGAGGAGGATGGATGCATAACGAGATGACGAAGGGAGGAAAAGGGGGCCTATTCAAAGGGAAGGCCTATGAATTTGATTGGCTTAGACTGATTAGGGGATTGGAAACAGCTGTAGTTAATCATTGCTACAGAGCTCCTCCCGAAACTTGTTTGTCAACTTTCTGAACCTGGGATCCTTTCAGTTGTATTGCTGTCTGTGGAGGGTCTGTGGATAATGGTCCAATTTCATCAAAAATATTAAAATTTGTGTTCCAAACATGAAAAAAGGTCTTGTGGGTTTGGAATGATGTGAGGGCGAGTAATTAATGACAGAATTTTCATTCTGGGGTGAACTAACTCTTTAAGACTGGTTTTGTGGTTTTGGGTCATGTTTGTGTGCACATGCATTCTCATTAAAGCAACAATGCTTCTTGTAGTTCTAATTTCACAAAGTTTGGTGTATACACATGCAGTTTTGTACCTCTTTCAGGCATTGGCAGGGAAAGCCCACCAGGCATGCAGTCGGCCACCAGGATCAAACAGTTCCAACAATCACTGCACAATTAGCAATCACGCTTAATGCACTCCCACTAATTTGGGCCAATCATCTGGTATTTCCACTTGATGCCCACATCCTTGTGCTTTCATCCACCCTTGGTGCATTTAGTCAGGTGAATGATTACAGTGCTTAACACAGCTCTCCTGGAAATAGCTATTTTAGAGAACACTTCGTCTGGCATGTGCTGACAGATGGCGTC
The DNA here is from genome assembly GCA_032275025.1 of Enteromius treurensis. Taxonomy (NCBI): domain Eukaryota; kingdom Metazoa; phylum Chordata; class Actinopteri; order Cypriniformes; family Cyprinidae; genus Enteromius; species Enteromius treurensis. Next base: position 13,913,787 of record JAUCMU010000046.1, on the reverse strand, counting down.
ACATTTTAATTCAGGTTCCTAACACAAAAACAATGCAGTGCACATTATGTATATTGGTGAGAAGAAAAAAATCTGCCAGTTACGAGAATGCGGGTTTGCCCACCTGTCCACATCTGCACAGAGATGAGTGCTCTTCCCTGTGTCCCGTGAGCCTCTGCATCCCACTGAATGACTTTTTTCATCTTGATCTAGTTAACCTGCGACATGCCTCTTTTTCCCTGGTGAAAAAAACATCCTGGATAAATATTTGAGCAGGCGGTGTGAGTGCGCTCAGTCCCAGCTCTCTCAGAGGCCCTTCCTGGCCCGTGTCAGCCAAGATTAATGTAGATTCACTAATGCACCGGGGTGGTGGGAGGCTCGCAGACACACGTTTCCACACATACACGCTTCTCCACCAGATCTCCGTGCCCTGAAGTTTGTGGAAGGACTTTGTAGATGAGCTGGGAAAAGTAAAGATGACCGTAGGGACATCATTATGGCTGTTTTTTTGAGATGTTGGGAAAGTGGACTGTGTTTGCAGTAAAAGAACCGTATGATAGATGGATGGACAGGGAAGAAACTGGATTTCTTAAAAAGGGTGGACTTTGGTGTGGGTGGAAATGGGTCATTAGGATGGATGCTCCATAAATGTCTTTGTTAAGATGCTTTAGTTTGAATTTCAACTTGATTTCTGAAATATAGAGATGTCAGTGTTTAGGTTTATGGAGAAATCTGGTTCCATCAAGTTACAGGAAATGACCAGTGTAGACCACTTACACAAAATTGATTGGTCTCATAAAAATATGTACCTCTGCACTTTTTTTACTGCACCATTTTTGCATGCCTTACTGCACGTTTTGCCTCAGTTCCAAAGAAAAGTGTCCACTAAGGGGCGCTAAAACACGGGTTCAATATGTGAACCCTGACATATTTTTATTACATTGATATAGGAATGTATTGCGGCCGTTCACAATTTAAATATCCATGGGCTTTCGTTAAAAGTTAATTCTCTGTCATGTTGGAAAAATGCTCAAATCCAACCCTAAACTTACCCAATAGTGTTAACAAATGCTTAACTGATTTAAAACAGCATTTTGGCAACTACTTTTTATGCTGATTTCAACTGTTTTGTCTTACTGTAGTTACACAGGATTTGAGAGCTCCTTGTCTCTCCAGCGCATCTCTGTATTCCGTGATCTACTAAACAAACCTACTGTCTATTAAAACTCATAGATATGAGGCTGGACATGTTCGATGCTATCCGAAAGCGTCAGTTTTCAAATATTCCAGCATATTAATATTGTTTTGAAGTAACACGATATCCTTTAAATAATTAAGCTTTATTAATCGAAACTCTGTCAATTTGTGTGAAAAGGTATTAAAGGTGTCTCAGTTTTACTGCCTCTAGTGTTCATTTCTTTTGGAAACTGCAGTGACTTATGGGTACGTATGTCGTGTCTTGCTAAAAAGTGCACTTAGTTTATGCCATGAGATCAGGTAGTGATTATCATATCTGTAATACTCAGGCATCCTTTGGAAATGGACATACCGTATGCTTTTTCCGCTCTCAGTTAGGTTTCCATCCAAATTTGCCATTACCTTCCATGATTTGCAAAATAAATTAGCATTTTCTTTCAACGTGTTCACAATAACAAAATACTTAACTTTAGAGAACATAGACAGAAACAGAAGTTGTAGCCACATGAAAAGCTACTATGGCCCCTTTTTTCAATATAATAAATCATTTGGGTGCAGACAATTTGCTCTCGTGAAATGTGTGTTTGCAGCAGCAGATTCCTTCTGTTTGGGAAGCATGTCTGACAGTTCTGCGAGGTAATGGTAGCTAATTATTTTGATGAAAATCTTTGACTTCAGCATTTCAGAATGACCATGATGCCATATAAAGATATACGCTCTTATTTTTATTCAGTCACGACATGTGTTTTCAACATAGTTTGTGGCCAAATTATCAATCCACAAACTAACAAGATGTATTATAAGCCACTAAGTTGTTTCACTGTAGATGGAAAAGACGCATGCTTATGAGTGATGTTTTAGGCATCCCCAGCCAAACACCAGCACTATATGGCTGGGCAAAGTCTACTGCAGGAGGGCAAACCATGGGGCTGGATGGGCCGGAGGAAAGGGTCTTGCCACTGTTGTAAGGGTGGACAGAGGTGCCTTTGTCTGGAAGCACCCTCGCTTAGCAGGTGCTTTCAGCTGCCCCGGGGGGTTCCTGTGTTTAGCCCCTCTGGTGGAGGCATGAAAGAAGGGTGAGCGGGTGGGTGGGTGCAAGTCCTCCTCCAGCTTGCTAAGAAAGAGAGAATGAACTAACAAAACAGTACTATGATAATACCACAACTGTTTTGAACATATTGTTAACTTTTTTGAAGAAAGCCAAAGTACCATGCAATTGCCGTTGACGAAAATTACTTTTAAATGTAATTCTTTACAATATTGCATGCATAAAAAGTAATTGGGTAGTTGATGTATGAATGTGTCCTATGGTGTGACGTAAAAATGTATAACCTCTAACACTGATGATAAAGCTCTCTCATGCTATTTGTAACTCTAAGACTGAAGATACCTGTTCTCATGTTATTTGTCTGTTACATTTTTGCTATGTCACACCATAGGACACAGTCCAATTTTTATTTGTCAACTGCCCAATTGCTTGACCTGTTATGGAAGGTAATGCATTGCATTATTATTTTGTTTACGTTCATTCTTGTCACCTCGGCTGGGCTTGCTTATTTGTTTGTTCAATTTTTTAGAAAAAAGTTAGATTCTTGGCAACTGTAAAATTCTTTTCACAACAAAAGTGAAATTAATAAGCCTCGGATAAAAAAAAAAGGTGCCTCTGTACCTCACTCTGAATTGTTCTCAAAAGTTCAGGAGATTCAAATAAATAAAAAAATTATTCAGTTATTTATTTATTTGTTAATTGTAAAAATAATGCATTACTTTACTAGTTACTTGAAAAAGTGGTTACGCTTTCATTTAATTGTACACTTTAGACGGTCTACTAACTATAAGTAACTTTGTAACAACATGTCAACTAATTCTCATTCATTTGCAACTGCATATCTATGCATATCTGCATACTCTTGGGTAAGTTTAGGGTTAGTAGAATAAGTTAATATATACTTGCAAAGTTTCTGATAGTTTGTCTGTTGTATGTCATGGAGCCATCAAAATATATTGTTCGAAGATATTAACTAGACAGTCTACTAATACTCTAATACTGACTATTAGTTGACATGTAGTTGCAAAGTAACTTACTCTACTGTTAGTAGAATGTCTAAAGTGGACTATCGAATAAAGTGTTACTATCTAATCTACTGATCTAATTACATAACTTGTGGTACTTGCTTTACCCAAATACTATACTTACCATCTCATTTCATGATACTACCACAATACTACAGGAACTGGACAGAAATATCAACTCATTCTCTTTCCACAAAAACGTTAAAACCTTCTCTTTTGAAAAAGTTTATAATTTCATAATAAACGAGTTTAGTTTTTAGAAATGCAGGGGAGTGTTTATCAATGGGGAAATCAAGTTTATCAAGTAGTGAAAAGAAAAGGATTACGACCAAGTATGTTAGCCAGAACATTTTCAAGAAATGGATTTCAAAAACGAGTACCACAACCCACCACATCCTCAACAAGAAGCCAACACTTCACACACACCTGACGGCTCTGCATTCTTGGGTGACAGACCTCACAGTGTCCCTTTGAGGCATAGATTCGATGGGCTCGATGTGTTTCTGCTCAGTTTTTACCTCACCACAGACTCTTGTGGTGCTTGGGTCATATAGGATGCAATTTGGACGTGACTCTATTGTTTTACACTTTAGAATCATTTCTCCTTTGAGACCTACTCCAACATGTCTCGGTCTAATGTGTAAATATGCGTCAGTTTGACATAAAACGATCTCATTAGCTTCAGAATCCCTAACCAAAAGAACTTCAATTGAGTAATTGTTACACAAGCATATTCCCTACCACAATGACATGCAGAGGAGATATATTTCAAACTGCGGTCTCCACTTAAATTTGGTTCCTGTTGCGGCATTCCTTTGAACGTCACTGTGGAAAAAGCTTACTCCATCATTACGGCTCAGAGCACAGAGGAATTCTCAACATTCAGAGCCCGCTTGAAATGGGAATGTGGAAGTGTGGTGTGACATTGCAAAACATCTCTAGTTCCTGGATGTTAAAAGCCTCATCTATATTCTGTGTTTTCCCACAGTTGTTCTGAAAGTCTTACTGTCTTCAAGGGGTCACACGTAGAAGCATATTTTCCTGGATCTGCTGAAATGAATCTATTATGAAAGTATTTTAAATCGCTGAACTTTCTTTATGGTCCAAAAAGAGCATTGGTTGAAACTAAGCACTAAACACTGATTAATAAGAGTGCCCAAGATAATGATTTCTTTTGGGGTTTTTTTTAAACTGTTTTATATCATTTTCAACAAAAGGTTACATCATGACTTAGTTATGCACCGTGTAACGTTTTACAACCTGTATTACTTTGCTATGCCATATGTATGAGACTAAGTGATCTTGACAGGATCTTTAGGTCCTCCTTTTATGATATTCCTGTTTTGTTTTCTCCTTCTGGTCTCATTTTGAAAGAGGTGTATTCAGTGTATGAAAGAATTGCTTTTTAATGTATTTGGGTTATTCCTGGAATTCTGTGACTTTTGTGTTCCCAATAAAGATCATGATCTACTGGCTGAAAACTGTAATGTTGTCTTAGTCCTTGGCACCGTTTAAACTTCAAGCATACTGAAGTTTATTTGAAAAATTAAAAATGGCACTTTTTTAAACACCAGAATTTTCTTCTTCCCATGTTTGTACTTCCCTTTTTTATATGAATTTATTTATTTATTCATTCATTCGTTTGTTTGTTTTTTCATACATTAATTAATTAATTAATTTATATTGTTGGGTATAATAATAATACTTCTGTCTAATGGGAAGATTTTATTTCAAGTATTACATTTAATCTAACAATTCTAATAAAGGCTTTTAGTGTATCTCAAGTTATTATCCACTGTGTGACTTTTGTGACGTCTGTCCCTCAGTTGTCTGTTTTTAATAAGTCAATATCAAATTAATAAAACAGTAAGCAGAAAAACATTTTCTTTTTTTGTTAACATATTTATTGGTGCAGATATGATGTACCCTGATATAATTCTTTGACACATTTCTTTACAGTAGGTCCTCTTTAAATACTTTGGATACTATACTGCACTTAAAAAAAAGAAAAGAAAAATAAGGATTCAAATTTGGCAGCTTGTGTATTTTTAGCTCGTCATATCTCATGACATGTGTTGTATCTTGCTTTAGGAAGCCAATGTGTGGCTCACAGGATGTTTGTAAAACTAAGACCGAACGCACCCGCTGTTTGCTCAAGTGTGGTAATCCATAGCTCAGTTTGCTGAAAGTCAAAGTTCGTCTTTCTTATCATTGCCAGGACTTCAGTTCCTATAGCACAGGAGAGACAGGCATAAAACAGGCCACCAGTAACCCCCACCGGGGATGGCTTTGAGTAGCTTTTTACTTTTAATCAGATTGGCCTAATGCCTACAGGTCGCCCACGCAGCGTGAGCCACAGGAGACAATTGATACATATGCTTGTCCCTTTCCCCCCTCCTCCTTTTCCTCTCCGGAGTGGGACAACAAAGCATCTTTGTAACCCCAAGGAAGAGACACAGTGGACCTTTATATGTGTGTCTAGTGCATCCCCAAAAAAAGAGAGAAAAACCCACAAACCTTTGTTCAGTCGCCTTCCTGTGAGGTCATACATATTACATAAGGTCTTGCTTCCTGTTGCACTGACTTGGTGCTTTTTGGCCAGATGAAGGATGGTTTTTCAGGAGTGAACCGCATTCTGTTGTGACGTCCTGTGACAACATTCGGTAAAGAACGCATAAAGAGGCGGAGCTTAACTTGCAAAAGAAAATTCATACTCATGTCAATCTTGGGTTTCGAAACACAATCCAAACAGACATTTGAACATTGTTTTCCACGCTCTTTCACTTACAATAAAGGTCACAAACTTTGCAGTACAGTGGACCTCAAGAGCCAGAGTTAAGAAACCATCCCGCTTAACCTCAACTGAAGATGGTCAACCAGTTTTAGACCTGTCTTTCACATTGGCTATTGAAATAGCAGCTTACTAAAACTTGCCTTGTAGATAAACACAATACTTTCCCATTTCATTGTGGCCTATGAGCACTGACCAGTTGTACCACTAGAAATGTTGGTAGGACTTTACTTTAAGCCTTTACTAAAGAGTGTCTACCACACTCAGGTGAGGCTTGAACTTACAACTTCTGCCCTTTCTTGCTTCATACCACCTCACTGCCCATCATCTTTTAAGTGAGATATAAGATATTATATTTCAGTACTTCTCTCTTACCTCTAGCAGACTGTACGTGGTATGTAGGGTATGAGGTGTGAGAGGGGTCAAGTTTCTGACCAATAAGAGCGAATTTTTTTAGAAAGGCCAAATGCTTTTTGAGACTACTTTATATTATAAAATAGAAATCTTTAAGAAAATGTATTTAAAGCAGATTAATATTTTCTACTCGTTTTGCTGTCCTAAAAACTGTAATGAAGTGAAAAAGCAATGGGGTGAGGTTGCAGCTGTCTTCGGTCTGAACGCCATGCATGTATAAAATGTCTCTGCGGTCGTGTCGGCTCTCTACACTAGAGGAAGTGTTTGGCTTTTGACAATGAGCTCCCTAGGAATGCACCACTGCCGAAGCCAAGTGGGCGTGTTGCACTTCTGATATTGAAAGCCAAGTTTGGTTGGCTCCGACCCCTCCGGCGCTTTGGGGGGCTGCTGCACTCAGTGGAAGGACTGTTTTTCACACAGCCTGTAGATGATAAGCAAGCACTGTTTGTGTGTGTATGCTTGCAGTGTTAGTACTTGAAACATGAAAATCTGCAAAACTGTAAAAACCAAAACATTGTTTCTAAACGAATGCATGTACTCATTCTCATTTTGCTTGTTGTTTCCTGTTTGTCCAAGGACAAAAGCACTGTCCAGCTTGGGGAGATATTTCGTCAAGAATGTTGACTGGGAAGAATCTTTCCCATAAAACGGCAAATTGGAGCAAAAGTAAAAGAGGTTTTTGTAAGACAGCCCTGCAATGCCTTTTACAACTGTCTGCATTTGGAGCACTGAAAATCCATTCGGGCTGGTTGTTAGCACAGACCAGGCCTCTGATACGGACCAGCAATAAATGGTGATAAGAAGGTCTTTCCGGAGCGGTGGTTGAGAGGGGAAATGATGCAAAACAGTAGCCCTTTGTTTAAAAAGTTGCTCACTTGGGTCCATGCCATAGAGTTTGCAAAATGAGTGTGGCGAGCCGATTCATGCTGAAAGATTTGGCCAATTCTCAGGGCCATCTCTGTTCCTGGCCTTCCTTATTTCCCACTTTTTCCCAACTAAGATGAATTCATTTGTTTTCCACATTATATTTCAGTTTATACATTTAGCAGATGTGTCAATTCACAGCAACACTGCGTGCAAGGTACATTATTTTATTTTTGAATCCATGAGAATTTATTTGAGAAGAAAAATGACTTAAGATTTGAAGTTTTTGCTCAAAACAAGAAAGAACACAGAAGAAAAATATAATATAAAAATATTAAAGAAAAATAATCTTGTTCCCTTTGAATTAAGATTATTTTTTTAGATTTTTGTTCTTGTTTTAAGCGAAAACTAAATTTTTGAATTTTTTTCAGAAAACAAGACTTAATATCATAAATAAAGTCATTAAGTAAATTCATCTTCATTTGAGATATTTGCACTAGAAGTGAAAATACCAAGTAATAAGTAAGAATACTAAATAATAATTTTAAAACCTTTTTAAAGAGCTTTTAGTCATGATAAAATTGCATTATTTCTAGCATATCATTACAGAAAGTGGTGTATAATGCATAATTATTCATACTGTGCATTTTAATGCATGTCATAAATTTAATTTAAAATGCATAGTGATAATAAATTGACTTGTGTTATAATGAAGTAACTCTGGATGCAATTCTTTGTGAGATTGTGCCATGCATTATAAGGTGCATTACAAGCCATAACTAATGCATTATACATAAAGACTTTAAGTAATGCTACCCAGAAAGTTGTTTACATAGAAAATACTTTGTATAACTGTTAATGTGCTGTATAATGTGTTGCATAACGCATATAGAAATGGCCACCCTGGCAGGTACACTCTAGTAAACCCTTGTTAAAACACATCACATGATTTAAGTATCAGAATTGCACACGCATATGAACCAAAGGACATTCCATGAAGAGTTTAACCTCTCCATTTCAACTTCAGCTTCTCAATTTATTGAGCTTCACTGTTGTTTGCCTCTCTGGTGCATTGCGTTCATATCCGAGCCTGGTGAGGGAGGGCTGGGGGCTGACAGAGAGATAGAGAATGTGAATGAGAGGGGAGGGCATGAGTACAGCACCAGATGTGCTCAGGAGTTTTGCAATATGTCATTTGCAAGAGGACATTTTCTTGAACCAAGTCGGCATGGATGAGTTCCCCTCGGAAATGCACAGGCTGAATTGTGCAAAATGACTGGCCACACAACTTAGCCAGAGCAGATGGCAGATAGAGCAGCGAGGAGAAAAGTTCCGGCCTTTGATGCATGCGGGGAGTTGGTTTAAACCAGGGGCGTCCATCCCTGCCTTCCGGAGGGCAAGAGTCCTGCAGAGTTTAGTTCTTACCCCAATTAAACACACCTGAACCAGCTAATCAAGCTCTTCAGGATCACTAGAAACTTCCAGGGAAGTAAGTTTAGGGCGGGCTGGAGATTTACCTCCAAAAGCAAGACTGGACACACTTAGTCTTCTGTACAGTGATCAGAATAATGATTTTCAAATGGGACAAATACAAGTCCTGTAGACTTACACTGAAGGAGGAACCCATGCTATATTAAGAGACCAGAATGTCAGAAGCTACATTTATATCCAACCAAATAACATATTAGTAATTGGACTGAAGTTAGACTGAAATGTTTTCATGTAGCTAAACAATTCAAATGGTCAGACTCCATGCAAATAAAATGTTGACTGTATTGGATTGATATTCACAAATTAAACCTTTAAAGCCTAAATACAGTCAACAGGCTGTGTACTATGTCATAATTGCATAAAGGGTTACTCCATCCCAAAATGACAATTTTGTCATTAATCACTTACTCCCATGTAATTCCAAACCCATAAAAACTTTGTACTTGGAACACAATTTTAAATATTTCAGATGAAAACCCCAGTGATGGCTAGGTTAGGTGTAGGTCATTTGTGCAAATTCATACAAATCAGCAACTACGATTTAGCAAAAAACTTATGAATTTGTACGTATTAGCCAACTCGTAAAATATGTACAAACTGCAGTGAGACTGGGTTGATTTGTTCACAAACATCTTTTTCAAGGCAAGAGCTTACAACAACTGGTATTTCTGATGTGTTTTGTGTCACAGAATAAAACGAGTTTGTGTTAAGCACAGACCTTATTTATGACATTTAACACACACACGCAAAACATTGAGTGCTAAAATGCGATCTTGTTTCCAGCCTACAAAAAAATGTCACCCCTGCAGCAGTCTGTCATACTCACAGCTCTGGTAACATTATCAGACTGGCTTTCTCTGCTTCTAAACACAGCAACTGGGCAGTAAACCTATGCTTTCTTCAGAACGCATGTAATGCACATGTAAACATACATGAATCGGATTGCAAAGTTTAAGGTTTCGTGTAAATAGAATGTGAAATCAGATCGGATTCGTTCAGATTAATGAAAATCAGTGCACTCAGACACACCTATAGAGACTTGGAGGGGGGCTCTGTTGACATGGGCCAATATGAAAGCACCTAGCAACTACCCAGAATAGAACCCTAGCTACTACCCAGAAGACTATAGCAACCCAGTAAAACACACTCCAAACACATAGCAATGCCCTGGCAGTGACTCACAGCATCCCAGCAGCGTATCAGGGATTTCTGCACAAGAAAAGGCGCACACTCAAATTATATGTTAATTCATCAGTTGATTGGTTGATTGACCTATTAATGGAAGTCAGTGGTAAAAGTATACTGTGTTTTTGATTGGGAGACATTTAATTGGACTTTGTCCTAAGGGAAGAAATAAATATAAGGGAAGAGATCTTTTTAACAGAGATTTTGCTAGTCTTATGTGTCATGGCACACACACAGGTCTGATTTTTATAGCTCATGTACATAGGTTCATAGGTGAACGTACTTGTGTGAGTGTGTTTGGATAGATGTCAGCAGATTCATGGGTGTGTGACTCATCCAGGTTTGTAAAGATTTTATGTGAGCTGCAGCCCCAGATCCTTGAGAGCCAATATCTTGATACAAGAGCAGTCTCATGTAAAGTAAAAGCCTCTTCCTGTAGCCAGGGGCCAGGACTGTACCTCGACCTCCATGCGCAAAGATGATTTAAAATAGGGATCCATTTATGTTTTTAACTCAAAATATTATATCTGCACTGTGGCATCCAATATTCGTGTATTTCAGGATAACTATATAAAGTATTATTTATAAATAAAGTCTTGGTATTGTATTATGATGGAGCCATTTGGGTATTATTTAAATCGCTGAAATACTGTAATTATATATGATTATTTCTTAGCTCTCTGAATTAATTCTGACTGGTCACTTTTGGGATTCACTGGCATATTTTCCTGCAATAATTACTTTCATGACTTCATTCAGTGATAAAAACGATTTAAACTAATATTTTATGTCTATTTATTTGGAAATTAGCCAGCTCACCTAAAATATTTCTTCATTGGCTACATTATTTTATTAATATGACCCACAAATGCACTGCAAACAAAAATGATTTTCTTATTTTGTATCTTTGTCTTGTTTTCCGTAACAGATATCTAAACATTCTCAAATCGGGATACATTTACTTGAGAGACTAAATGACTTAAGATGTCTTGTTTTCTTATGAAAGTATTGATGTTTGTTTTTGCTTAAAACAAGAAAACTCTATTTGCCAAAAATAATATTTTCCCTTGATTTAAGATTACTTTTGTTATACCATTGTCAGATATCTTAATAAAAGTCCTTTTGCTTCTCATGTAATCGATCTTGATTCAAGAACGTTTAGATATTCAAACAAGTCAAAAACACTAAGTAAGAAATTCATTATTTGGAGTGCATCTTTAATAATCACATTTTCCAGTAGCATGAACTGTAGGAATGCTGAGGACACTGAAGACATGACACACAGTTTTATATTTAACAATATATATTTTCCAATTTCAATGTACATTCCGTGTTGACATAAGCTTTTATTCACAAACAAAAGTAGGCATCTAAATAAATACTATATAAAATAGAACTTCAAAATAAATATATCTATAAAGGGACATTTTCATATGTGTGAGAGATTTTTTTTTTCTTTTTGCTTTTTTAAACAAAACAAAAGCACATTGCTCTTTTCTTTAATCCACATGAACAATGAAGGCAAAGAAACGCAGAGAGTACTAGCCCAGTTTGGAAGGCAGCTTAAAGTGGGTTAAAAAAGAAGAATGGGTTTCTAGTGGTCAAGAAACTGTACCACGAATTGATTTAGTCACAGCGTCCTGATGAAAACATCTCAGAAGGAAGATGGTTCAATTCCAGGCCAGGTTATTAGGCGAACAACCATAAAGTTTACATTTTACAGCTGTATCGTTCTCCTTAGGTGAGAGAATTGTGAAATACAAAAACAAAAGCGAGAAGGCGGGGCGAAAAAGCAACACCGAATAGGATGGAATGGAATGTTACTTGAGAGGGATCCCCGTTCCTCCCAGACAAGTTCACACACAGCAGCTGTATATGTCAATCAAGCACTGAAGATGTTGCACCATTTTAGGAGGAAGGAGGAAAAACAAAATGCTTGGCCACATTGGGGTGAAAAAGCGTTACTTTGAGTGTGACGAAACGCCGTTCCCTCTGTGAATTCAATTAAATCTACAGTTTCAGGGGCACTGAGGAACCGGGAATTAGCCGTGCCTCTCTCGTGCTAATGAGGCATGGCTAGCATTAACAGAGGTATTTTTATTGCCTGGCACACTTTTCTAAATCAAGTGCTTGTAATCGAAATACCTAAACACCCTACCTTCTATGCCACAGCCACATAATCTTTACCCCCACCCGCCCCCAGCCCTCCCGAAAATATAATAATTCATTTATATACTTTTGTACTGAATCGTAATTAAATTGTACCATGCAACTTCTCAGGACATTTGAAACATATAGCTAGTTTTTTTTTTTCTTCTTAAAACTATTTACAAGAACGTGTAACCTGCATAGGTCGAAATCTAAGATATCTATGGTACATTTGCAACTCTTCCCTATGCAGCTATGCAAGCTTCTCTGCTCGGAACTACTCTGGCACCTATCCACCGGTTAGATCGCAAAAAGACTTAAACCCTAGCCTTATACATTCAAGACTAAGAACAGTAGTGTATTTCTGCTTTTCGGATTTTGTGCAACAAGTACAAATGTTGTTGGAGTATGTGGGACTAAACGAGCGGACCGCAGGCCGACAGTTTTCCCTCGTGCTCGTGGGAAGTAGAGCACCGTACCTTTAAGAGCTTACTTTCGAGTACGACAATGCATGCCCACTTGGAAAGAAACGTTTATAAAATGGTCAGCGAAAACTCCATGGTGCACTCCTTTGGCAAAATCTCTATACTATACATATAACAAAATATATATGTGGAGAAAGCAGTTTGATACTAGGGCACGTCCATAGAGCGTTATGTTTGGTGCGTAGTAAACTAGAGGAACTTTTCCAACTACAGTGAAACACTTTGTACATGCTACTGTACATAATACTGTGCTTTTGCCTTATTATAACGGTGATACAATTGGCATGTTTTGTTTAGAAGACGCTAACTTTATAGCTTCTGTTTTTCCCGCAACTACTGGCCCGATTCTCCTGGTAGCTTATGAATGCTTGGTGTCTGAATTGCTGTGTTTTGACCACTGCCCGTTCCCTTAACTCGAGTCACCCGACCAGTTCCAAGCTGAATTCACACGTGGTACGTAATTCAGATGAACCGATGATCCCTGAGGTCATTGTCTACAACAAATTGAACCGCTAACATTTGGAAGAATCATTATGGAAGTTTTTCAAAGGGAAATTATGAAAGCTATTTTACCCATTTGCCATCAAAAACAAACAATCTGTCCCCACAGGAGATAGAAAACATCCTGTCACGTGGTTTATGGGCATGGGTCACCAATGTCTTTCGCAACGGTCAAGGGAACTTAGAATCCTTCAATGAAACCAAATTACCTCCCGTGTTTGCATTTCAAACAACAGAAGAAATAAAGCTCTATAACAAGCTTGTAAATGCACCGTGCACAGAGATGAAGTCTGGTTATTTTGATTGTGACATGTGTTATCAGCTTGGAATTCACTGCAACCTTTCTGCAGTGCCAGATCCGGAGAGGGATTGCCAAAGTATAGAGTGTTCTTGAATGGGTGATATTTACTTTGACTTTTCAAAGCCGCCCCCAACGAGAATATAAACATCAGAGAAGAGATTGGAATCTTTCAAACAGACATTTTGCTCAAATGCAGCATTCTGTGTCAGCGAGTTGTTTTACTCGGGTGGTGAAACGGCAAAGACTTTGATCCCATGGCCATCGCGAGAACCCCAGGAGAAGAAAACACAGGCCTCTCCTTTGTTGTAGGACGAGTAAAATAATGATTTGTGCCCATTGGTCAGTCAAACGTTGCTACTGATTTACGCTCGAGGATCATGCGTGAACCTTAAGTACCGTGATTTTGGGAAGTACACCGTTATCGGAGAGGCTCCTGCGAACTTTGCACTCTCCATTTCTGGCACGCCATCACGAGGCCTGTTTTTCCAGCTGGCAGGCCTTGACCTCTGCCACCTTGCAGGCCTGGGTGCTTTTGCATCGGCAGCCGGGGCGGCTGATGCCATCGTAGCACTTCTGTGAGAGCTTGGCACAACCAGTGGCGGGCAAATAACACATCAGGCAGGGCAGCACCAACGAAACGGCTGCCATGAAGGACCACCGCGCGCAACAGTTTGAGTGCGAGCAGGAGCATGGCTTGTCAGCGCAGGAGCCTTCCTCGTCCTCATCAGTGCAGTGGTAGAAGACGCCCTTGACAAGGCACATGCAAGTGACAGAGTCCACTAGGTTCTGCGCTGAGCACAGGCAGTCTTGGTTGCAAACCCAACAGGAGGGCAGGGCCCGGGGCAAAGTGCACTCCGTGCATCGGCATTTGCCGCATTTCTCGCACAACGCAGCATGCTTCTTTTCCACTGGCAAGGCTGCGACTGCCTTCGCATTCTGAGCCTTGGAGTTCAGAGCCTTGGGCTGCTCTGCACCTAGGGTCCTGCCATGGCCATTGCCAGTAGTGTACGGATCCACAACAGGGGTGGGAGCTGCATGGTCCAGCAGCCGTTGGTCGGAGGAGGTGCTGCTGCTGCTGCTGATGGAGCTGGGCCGACCACTAAAGGAAATCCAGGGATGCGTGGTGGCATCTGGGACCTCACAGCGGGACAGATGAGGATGGTGCGGGGCTCCCAGCAGGACCTCCTGCCCCCTCGTGCCTGCCTTGTGACTTGGCGGCTGTTGTGAGATCACAGCAGGGGTGTCAATGTAGTCATTCTGCAAATGTAAAGATTTCATTTGGTCGATGGGGTAAATAGTTAATGGGTGCTGGAGCCGTCCATAGGGAACGCGGCTGTCCAGCAAAGGCTGCACCATGATGGAGGAGGAGACTCCAGGAATGTGGTGAGGAACCCTTGACTCCATCTGTAGGTTGTGTTCCTCATATACCAGAGCTCAGGTCAGCATTTAGCACTCCTGCAAAGACCACAGCACAACTTAGTACTGAACACCACCCTCACAGAATTCTAATCAGATGACCTAATCATTGGTTTGTGCGTGAAAAGACCATAAATACATCTGAAATTGCATAAACTAGAAAATTGTACTTAGAAATTGTTATAAAAGGAACGTGTAAAAACTTTCACTTGCACAGTCAAATTTATCAGCATTAGGTTAAATACAAGCCTGCACTAGAGTTCTGATAGGAGGGGTTTATTCTGATTAAAATAAACATAAAAGTACATTAACCTAGGTTAATGATTCACAAAACAATTAAATTAACGTTCACTGCGCTGTTGACGCGAGGTTAGGAATAGTACAGTTAAACTGAAGCTATTAAGAGAGATTTACAGGTAAAATACCCTCTTAAACGCAGTTGCACGTTTTAAACAGTTTATCCAGTGAAATGTCTTTTGTTGTGCCGTCCTATAAACTGTTAAACAGCCTATCTGTTTGCTACAGAAGAAAACGGTAGGCTGTTTGATAAGACAAATATCAACCTGTTGCTAGATTTTTGCGTGAGCCATGTAACAAATTGAAGTGGCGTCGCTTCTCTAGAGCAAGCTGCATCCTCTAAAGCAGTGTCGTCTGAAACGACGATTTATATGTTGGCGTGCCACAATTACAGTATCATACAAAGCATACAAACAACCTTTTTGTTTTTTGTTTTTAAACGAACCATAACATAGCTATTCACCAGAATCTAAAAACACTCATAACGAAGATAAAGAAATGCCCTCGGTCTCTCGCTAATCTCCATTCAGTGTTTAACTCGCCAAAACAGTTTTAATGCTTAAGATGAGCTCCAGTGCTTCGAGCTGCAGTGAAGCGTCACGCGACGGTAAAAGATAGAATGCGAACAAACGCGGATCATGATACGCAACACGAAATAGGCTACTGTCGCTTCCCCGGTCGAAAGAAACGACGCGTACACGGTTAACCCCGAATTCTCACCTGTTCTACGTGTACATTTCATTCTTAAATCGCCGACGATCCTGTCGTGGTTAGTTACCGTAGTTAAATATTTACACAAGGCTCAAATACACCTACAATGCGTTGCTAAAGAACGGCTGTATCGGCGCTTTGTGATAAACCAGAATGAAGACGACTCGATTTGAAGTACTATAATAGAAATTTCATGTTATAGCGTTGTCCTAGACATTTGGATTGCATTTACTTGAAATGCATTATCATATTATATATAGCCTAAATATATATATATACATATGGATATATTTTTAAAATAAATGAAAAAATGTAAACTTACTTGGATTAGAAACCAGAACATTTCTTCTCAGATGAGCAGACTGTTGCGATATATTCCAATACCAGATACCAGAGAGAGAATGATAGGTAGATCCAAACGAAGCCACGAAGGGGGGGAAAATCCGGACGACTATCCGTGCGATGTGCACTGCAGTAAGGACACAGTCTTCTCCATACGATGTTGCAACTACATGAGGGAAATGGCTTTTTATGAATGGGAGGGTAAGAAACGTACTGCGCAGATGCTTTGACAGATTTTTTTTTTTTTTTTGTGAATGGGAGGGCATTACGTCTCGGGGGTTACACTTTTATGAATGGGAGAGCTCCGGATTTCACTGCGCATGCGCCTTTTCAAGATTTCATGAATGGAAGAATAAGGTCTTTTCGTCACAAGGGCAATGTCAAAGCGGATTACATGAAGAAGGCGGCTACTACTGCTTTAATTCATGTTTTCTATACATTGCCTTATTCGTGCGTGTCTTCTAAAGGTCCTGACCTGTTACGGTATGGAAGCATTTTAAATCATCTTGAAAGGAATTTAAGGCAACTGCGTAGGCTTTTTACACGGTGGTTTAAACATGCTGCTGTAGTCATGTGTTCATTTTGATATGACGCATAATTGCACGAAATCGTTTCAGTCCCAAAACATTTTTTTGAGTTTCTTCACCACGGGTTTTGTAATTTGTAAGCCTGGAGTGGCGTGCACTTTATTCTTATTTTGGGTCATCAGAAAACAGGTCAGGAACCATCGGTCTTGCTTAAAGTGGAAGGAGGGAAAAAAGATTGCATTTAAGCGGTCCCATTTTCCAATTCCAGTTTGGCTGCACTGGCGTAGCAAAGAACACGTTTATGACGCAGCAGCATGAGGTCATGCAGGATCAACAAAGGAACAGGATGTTGTCGATTTGTAACGATCCCACAAGCAGGAAATGTGTGTGAATTTCCTTTTTAACATCCCTCTGTCTACCCTTCCCCCCACGGATAATTCCCAGCTTGTGGCTTGACTAATGCTGTCAAATGTTAATGGGAAGCCTCCACATTAGCACACATTTCCATGACAACATCTGCTTTCATATTAAAAATAAAATCACATTATTTGATGTGCTAAATTTAGGAGAGAAAGGGTTTCATTATTATTATAGCTTTGTTTTATACACTGCACTAAAATCTAGTGTGTATCTCTCTTTGAACAAAAAAGAGAGAAAGAAACCGCACTTTCAAGTATTGATTAGATGGAAACCTGGGGAAGGAGACAGAGCTAAATATAGTACAAGCGCTCTTTGAACACAGTGTTTTCCATTTGGTGCAAACGACCACAGACTGAGAATAGGATTATCAAATGGGGCAATTCAACATCTCCAATACACAATGGGTTCCTTACCATGGAAATGGTTTCTGCCTAATGTCTTATAAATCTAATGATGAATTACTGATGAATAGGTTATTTGTTGATTTATAGATTTTTTTTATACTTCTCTAGTGAAACAAAAATATGCTAGAAATGTATTTGAAATACTACAAATACATCTAAATGTACTTAATAAAATGCACTGCAATTGTACTTTTACTATAGCCTACTAAACTGGTATACTTAAAAGTTTGCTGAATTGGAGCAACTGATTTTGTAATTAATGGTCTTTAATTGTGCAGTTGTTTGATTGTACTCAGGTGCAAGTACTTCAAGCACTCTTTGAATCTATTGCGTTCAAAGATCATGCAGTCCTCATCGGCAGTGACATTAAAACACATTTTAGGCTTAATATTAAGAAATGTAGGTTTAATTAGCATTTTTATATCAGCAAGTCTTGAGTGATATGTCAGTAAATATGTCAATAGAGTGGAACTATATACTTAGTGTGAAGTAAATGTATTTTAAATACATTATAGTTGTACTATATTTATTAATGTATTTATCTGTGCAACCTGTTAACATTCATAAATAAAATATTGTAAACTTGATTGTGGTTTGTAATTCTAAAAGTTACAAATGAACAACCCCACTGTAATTTGCACAAAGTCTAACTACCTAGTTCCTTTTTTTTTTAAAAAAAGGAAAAAACAAATACTTCAAGTGAATTTTTCATGAAAGCTCAATTCTTTTACTAAAAATGCTTTATGCTGTTGCTTTCAGGCCAGACTAGAGTGGCGACCTGACTTAAAAAGCAGCAGCCTGTGGCCAATTGGGGGTCCCTCCATTTTTTAAGCCAAGCCCACAGGAAGGAGCTTGTGTGAGGGATATATGCGGAGAATGCAAGCCTTTGGAGATCTGGGCCTATGTGGGAAGAAGGGGTAGGCCCCTTCTGGTCCCCTGCTGACACAGAGGGGAAAGCCGAGCTCTTGGTGAGATGGTGACCCTCGACCCTTCTTCAGAGAACTGACAGGAGCGGCCCTGAACTCTCACCCATGGAACAAACTAGCGATGAAGCGTGACCTGTTGCTGGGGGCGTGGACCTGCCATTCAGGCCACAAGCATTCTGGGCATTCCACGCGCCATTCCCCTTACATAGCAGACTTCCCCCTCCCATGAGAACCCACCCCTGTACCCTGTTACCCAAAACACAAAAAAGCCCCTCACAAAGTTGCCATTACTCACCATCAGTGCATGACACCATAACATACATTTCCACACACACAAGCCTTTATAGAGAAATAAACATTTGAAAACGCCTTTTAATGTGTGTGTATGTTTGCATACATGACAAGTCCCCACTTCCTGTGACAGCAGCTGGTTCTCAGCCTGCAGAACTGGATAAAATCAAAAGAAATGTGTGAGGCCTGTAATTACATGTCGACTGTTCCTCTTGTTAAACCACCCGATCTTATCTATAAAGTATGGCTGCACATAGTGTTTAGTTTTCTTTGACCATGTTTATTTAAGTTCTATATTGTTCATATATGTGCTCCATCAGGCTTGAGTAAGCAGTTGTATATCTAGCAATAATGCTATTCAGTGTGGTTGGGTGGCAAAGCAGGAGGTCAACCTTCGTGCTGTCCTCAGCGCTCCTTGTTGACATGAGAATGCCTGACCTTCATTAGTAGTGCATCACAGAGTCACTAACAGTGGGGAGCTATATTTGAGACCTGAATCAGCAATGCTGTCCCAAGCAAAGCACAGTGGATCAGCATTATCCATCCCAAGGAGGCCTTTGTTGACAAGCTATCGGCTAAAATAAGCTCCAGCCGGGAGGAGGCACACATCCCTATCAGCAGCCCACTTCCTGTGAGACAGCAATTTTCTGAATGATGAAGGTGAAGCTTGCACACATCCCGGACGTTACTCTAGTTTTTTATTTGTTTGGCATTAATGATTAATGAGCGGGAGGGCTTTGAGTGGCACTCAATGAAATAAGATTAGGAAGTTAGAATATTTCCAATGAAGCGATGAAGTGCTAACCTCCAATGAGTCCGCATCATTTGCACCCTTGGGAATTTGTTACATTTTTGGTAGCTTACTGACCCAAAATCCTCGATTTGTCCAGGGGTTTAGCTGCTTCTCTAGCATTTCCATTTTGTTAATTAGCCCTATTGTCTGCATATCAATCAGATTAGCTCTGGGGGATCTAGGTGGAGGGTGCTGAGTAGAGCAAGTTTACCCAGGAGGAAGTGCGGGGCTTTGATCTCTGCTAATGAGCTGCCAATACCGCCCTCAAGGGCTACTTCCTGGGGCCAGCTGGAAGCCTGCAAGTTAGGCCACCTGAAACAACATGTACTCTTTCCCTTTCCAAGTGCCCTCACCCCTACTGCCCTTCCCCCATTTTTCATCAATGGTGACCCTTCCCCCAAATTGAACTCTGTGATAATTGGAGATAGAGGTGGGCTACAGGCACCCAGGGTTCTATTGTCCCCAGTATATTCATTCACTCTCTAGCCAGACTAGTGGCCTGATGGATGTTCTCAGTGACACTTTATTTAAATCAACTTTTCCTTTTGGGAAGTGACGGATGTGACCTAAGACATGGTTATTAAAAGCCTGAAAGTTTGAACTTTGAATTATGAAAGCCTTGCACACAAAACGTCCACATTTCAAAACCAGACATCTCCAGTCTTTGTCTATTATGCAAATTCACAACCGAGGATGTAAATTTCATGAACACTCTATTTTGAGTCGGTTTTACAATAACGCATCATGTAGAACATTCGGTCTAATCGTTTTCGAAACGCAGCGCCTGGAATGTCCAACAGGAGTATGTGATTCACGTCCTTTAATCCTCAGCACTTCCAGTAAACCTCTCACCGCTGGGTATCCTCTCACTCCTTTGTGACCGTGGGAGAGGTTTGAAACAGAAAGCTCAGCCAATCCTCAGAAGCTCTGTTTCACATCCATTCTCTTCCTTGATCCAGCTCAGGTACCTGCAGTCCTGGGAAAGAAGCGACTGGCCATGTCTTTCCCCACTGGACATTAAGCCATGCTGAGGTTGATGGCGAGCACACAGCAGCCCCTTTGATGGGCGTGGGGACAGGGCGACACGGGACACTTCCTGGGCTGAATGGCGCCCTGACACTCGACACCTGGGACAGCGGCGCTCCGACGCTGGCCTAGTGTCAACCTCAACGAGGCACCTTTGTGCTCCTGGGCTCGGTAACCTATCCGGAAAGATCTCTCAGTGCTGGTTCCCATGCATCACTCCACTCTACTTCACACTGCCTTTGTGCCCAACTGGCTCGGGACTTTCTTCACTTCCTTTCACCTTTATCCAGACTGTTATTGCTTGGTCCCAGTGAAGAGCAAGTATGAATTTGAAAGGAGGGGTCTAGCATTTGCTTTGCAGGAGCCTTGTGGATCAGGCCAGTTACTTGTACACGTAAAACTGTTCCCCGGGATTAATTTGAAGGCATTGTTCAAACACGGGCTATCTGGTGTCCCACTGTCTTTACTGCTGCTCTTTATATCTTCCTCACAAAGAGGTACAAAGTGCTACATTCTCCCACAAAAAGCAAGCACAAGCGCCTTTTGTTGAGACAGCCCATTACTGATCTTGAAGCAGGACATCGACTATAAGTCAAAAGTATACAAATTTCGCGAGAAACTATAACTGCAGTGAACCAAGCACATTAAAACAGGGGTGTCAGGGCTGTCAAGATGTGAAATGCCTCACCACAACAAGGCATGCGATGCCTAACATGTGTGCAGGAGACTAGGGTCGCTCGCTTTTGAGGTGCTGCCTCCGAGCCCTGGGCGACTCAGTCCAAACCCACCAACCCGTCTGGCTTGTCAGACACACAAGGCTGTCTCCCCAGGATGGTTTAGTGCATTGTACAAAGTGACAAACCCATCAAAGCAACCGGGCCCAAATAAAAGGTCTTTTTATGACTTTCCTTCAAAGAGCAGCTAGGAGTTCAAAGCACACACAGTGAGCTCGAGTCGATGGAAAGTTCAGAATCATACGGAGAGGCAAAGAGATGTGGGGGCAGGGGGGGTGGCGAGGGCCTCAAAGGGGATTCAATATTGCTCATGAAAGGCCTACCCAACCTGGCACATTCTGTGTTCTCCTAGGCAGTAATTCTTCAACATTAGGTTATCATCCTGTACACACCACCTTGCCGCCGTACTAAATATATTTCAATTTCATAAACATATGACATATTCACAGTATCTTCAACAGCGTATGGCGTGCCTTTTGAAGGAGAAGCAGTCAGTGACTGTGCAGTTTAGCCTGCCCGGCACAGATAAGAATGCAGCTCGCAGTTGGGACAAATGATTTTGCTTCCCGCCCTGGATTTGTTCCTCCCTTTTTAGAAACAGAGAGAGCTCTTTAATTAAAAATGGATGTCACTTGTGGTAAAAATCTTTATTTATGTGCATACAGTTGCATGCCGAACATCAAATGTGTCTCTGATGCTAAGGCATGTTAAGCTCAATTTGTTGTGTTGTGCTCAATGTAATGTGAGCTTTCAAGAAGTTTGCAGCTTTGATGCAGAACTGCATCTTGTAATGCATTCTGAATACAGTTTCTGACTAAACCCCTCCCTGGAATGAAGTGAATCAGTCCAGATGTCTTTGCTATCATGCAGTGGTGAGGAATGGTGTGTCATCAGGAGAACCATGTGCCCAGTTTGTCAACGTGCCTTCTGCAGTCGCAGGATTCATTTTTGATGAGTCACGTTGAATCATTGTAGAGCACATGTCAGTGTGACTCTCACACAGACAACGAGTACATTGGATGGACAAGTTTACCATTGGAAACCCGAGAACTGGAGCAAACTTGCAATGACCCAAATCTGCGTATATCTGATGCTCAGGGGTGAATCCATTGTTCTGATATGTATGCCACTATTTATAGAGAATCATGTCAGTGTGCTTTTAGAGCAGCGGTAGTGGCAAAAAAAGCCACCTTGGATGTCTGTTTCATTAATAAGAGTTAAGATCCTGCTCCCTCAACCAAGCCTGGTTAACTCTCCAAACAAACATTACCAGCGAAGCAAAGGATCGACTCAAATCCAATACAAAATACGAGCATGTGTGTGCGGCTTCACTAATTACAAAGCAGCCTGAGTTTACGTTGGCTGAGTGGCAGCGAGAGCTGGGGGCTGATCCACTAACCAGCTGACTGAAGCTTGGCTTCAGTGAGTGTCATTCCATTCGCTCTGCACCTATACCATATCAAGTCACCCATGCCATTGTATAAATAAAGGTATGATTTCCACTAGTAGATATATAATGCAGGTATCTCCTTACCAAGCCCTCCCTTCCCACTGGCTTTGTGCCTCTGCAGTGTTCCTGAAATCCCCCAGCCCTTTTAATCCCCACAGCAACAAGGGTCTGTTTCTGTGCTTTATACTGAAGTAGGCCTCTGAGGCCTGCTGTATGCCTTGGCCTGTTGGCTAGATGCCTCCTGTTTACAATTTCCCTATTCCTGTTTTTAATGTTGCTTCGAGAGCAGCCACAAAGGGCCAGTTTTGTCCAGCATGAACAAGGGAGCCATTAGAACAGAGATGGAGGAAGGAAGGAAGGGAGATTTGGGAGGGTTAGGTTTTGTTTTGTGATCAGGTGCCCCAGAGGGGATTAGTTATCCCAGCTGGTCCCTTTGGGGCAAGACATGGAAGGAAGGTATTTTTATTTAAGAAGGACTGAGTGAGGGACAACTAGGATGCACTGAGGAAATTCCAACAAGAATGCTATGTCACAGTGATATGAAACCGGAGATGTGTAATCCGCAGAAATTTGCATGCACATATGTTCTCAGAGGTGGCTTAAAGGCATAAAGACTAAAGAATAAATCTATCTGCAGATGCTAGGAAGTCTATTACAGTACAAATAAAATATGCATGTAAAGCTATTTTAACATATATGCAATGTCATAAAAGAGACATAAAGTGTCTCCTATTATTCCCTTAAAATGCGAAACATTATTACAATTATTTTATTTATTTCCTTATAATGTGTAATATTACTTATGTTTCTACCTTTTTTATTCATGTACTATAGAGCTGACTTAAAAATTCCAATATAGCTGAACTACGGTATAATGAAGCTGTGCAAATGGCAATAAATTAAATTCTTATGTTTCAAAGCAACAGTTCTTGTTATAGAGATTGATTTTCTCTATGTCTTACCTATGAAATAATTCCCCAGGGTAACCCTGGACTGGCCGGCATTCATAGTGGAAAAGCACCACAAATTTTTCTTTTCTCCATATGGCAGCCATTTGTCTCAAAGAGCTCTGTCAAACATAAATAATATGTTATGAAAAAAAGGGGCAGAAAGCATTACTTCCTCTGGGATAGGATCTCTGGAGGCCTGGTGTCCTTCACATCCTTGTCTTTCACACAGACAAAAAAAAGAGAAAGAAAGACTAGTGCAGACTGGCTGCAAGTCAGAGCACACATACAAGTCTGGAGAACGCATGTAACCCTTAATCAAAACGGGCCCAGAAAATTCAGCCCATCTGTTTGTTTGTTTGCAGTGCACACTGGACTCAAGCTATCAGGAAATGACAGTGATGGAAAAAAAGAAATCTGCTGTAATATCGCACAATTCAACTGATTCAGTCATAGCAGTACTTCTTTTGTTTTCAAGAGTAGTTTTCTAGTAACCATGTTATCAGTGTCGCACAGCTAACTAATTTGTAATATTGTATTGGACTTATATGAGGTACTTACATGTTTGATCTAAATGTCTCCTTTCTTTAATATAACAGTTTAATTCATCGACCCATTTAAACTTTTCTGCTCATGTTCCCAGGGATAAAATGTTTTATTTAGTCAAATGCTGCTGTTTTAAGCTTGATTATGGTATGTTTGTTATGGAATTCAGCGTGCATTGTTTGATTCAGATGTTGAATTTGTGCTGTCACACCATTCAGATCGTCAGCTGAATAATAAATATAGCAGCAATGTAATTTGCAAGTTCTTTTCCAAAGGCTTGAACTACTTTTGCTTCCAAGCAATCTCCTGAACACTGGACATATCAGCACTGATGCAATTAAAAGGAAATTGTGAAAAATACCCCGACAAAATGAATCCTTTAACTCTAAATCAATTTCTCTCTTTCCCTCTGTTTCTTCACCAGCCATGGCTCGAGCTTTCCGTGTGCCGAAGGGATCATGATTAACATTCGTTCAATTCGCTGAGGGACACGAATTTTAAGCCCTTCCTTCCTGCTGCAAGTGGAATTCTCATTAAGTCATAACTACTTTTCAAGAGCAGCATTCCTGCTTAGGAGTCCCTCCAAGACTCCAGCACAATGATTTTCTTAGCTGCAAATTAATTGCTGAAGAAGACGAGGAAAGAGGGTCATTTTTCTTATATCGGACACAGGGTCATTTATAAAAGAAAGAGCAAGTACGACTGTCACGCATTAACGGATGAGGTCTTGTCAGGAAGTAAAATCATTTTGTATTCAGATATGCACAGTGTTTAAACGTGATATGTGACATCCATCATTTCATTTGTTAAAGTCAACACGAAGTCAAAACGCACCTTATTTACCTCCTTAATGCTCTTTTATTGAATTATTCTAAATATTTTTTTCAGTCCCACTACATGTTAGGTGGCCTTAACTACAATGTACTTATATTTAAATCAATCATTTGATACATTGCACATTGTACATACATGTTTTTATATAGTACTTATACTTTAAAAATACCTATATGTATTTACATCTAGGATTAATTACATTTATAATTACACTGTTGACCCATCCCTTATACCTAAACCTACCACTAAACTTACCCATAACACCAGACCTGTCCCTAACCATACCCGTATCCCACCTCAATAGCAGCAATTTTGTAATACATTATGACCACAAAACGGGCATTGTAGTTATTTCTTAATGCAAGCAGTTAAGGCCACCTAATATAAAGTGTGACCTTTTTTTTTTTCAAATAAGTATTTTTTGTTCGTCTTCATTAATTTTATTTATTAAATACAACTACTTGTTCCACCTCTAAAATGATCTTCCTTCTCAGTTAATGTCACAAATCACTCTAAACTTTCGTCCTTCTGGCCAATCTCCATTTATTTCATTTTTCCCATCCTACATTTTGTCTCATTGATTATATCTGGTTTCACTCAGAAATGCATTCATATACATTCATGTTGACTAGAAATGATGAGGAACAGTTTGTACTTTCCATTAATATGCACGCCAGCACTAATCAGCACTCATCCCAAAATGAAAATGTTATCATTAATCCTTTACCTCCATGTCGTTCCAAACCTGTAAAAACTTTGTTTCATCTTTGGAACAGAATTGAAGACATTTTGGATGAAAACCGATTGACTGCCAAGTAATGAGCACGGTCAATGTCTAGAAAAGTATGAAAGACATCATCAGAATAGTCCATCTGCCATTAGCGGTTTAATCTGAATGTTATGTAGCGACAAGAATACTGTTTGTATGAAAAAAAAACAAAAATAACAACTTTTTTCAACATTTTGTCACTGTAATGTGACTATTTTTGACGATGTCTTTCTTACTTTTCTGGACCTTGACAGTGTTCATTACACTCTCAAAAAAAAAAAAAGGTACAAAAGCTGTCGCTGGGGTGGAACCTTTTAAAAAGGTATACTTTTGTACCTTTTACATTCAAATACGTACCCTTTAAGCACTGATATGTACCTTTAAGGTGCCAAAATAGACACTTTTGGTACAAAAAGTGTACATTTTAGAAAGGTACCACCCAGTGACAGCTTTTGTACCTTTGTACTCTTTTTCTGAGAGTGTACCTGGCAGTCAATGGAACAGTCACAAGCCTCCCGGTTTTCATCCGAAATATCTTAAATTGTGTTCTAACAAAGCTTGATTTCAGTCAGTGTTTGGTAAGAATGATTGGAGTAGTCTATGGAGTAGGATGGAGTACATGGACTACATGGAGTAGTCTAGCCAGAGAAAAGAACCGATGGAGCTGCCTGTTCCTGGGTTTTCTTTCTTTAGCACTGAAGGGCTGGGTACAGGCTTTCTCGCTCTTACCTGTGCTGAATGGTTCTAACTGCGGTAACTGAAATTGGGTGCCCCCCTACTTGACTCATTTAGTAATTTGTCTGGCTCTTTTCCTTCTTCCCTACGGCTTGTAAAACGATCCAGCAATTTCCCCCTTCCCAAAAAAATGGATGCAAATTCTGAAGGAGAATGAGGGGAAAGGGCTGCACTTAACATCAACTCTTAAAACATAAGACTGAAGGCAGCGTTTTTATGTAAGAGAGCCTTTCCCAAACAACATATGCATGTGAAATCACATATAACCCTGGAGCGCAAAACCAGTCACGATTAGCACAGGTATGTTTGTAGCAATAGCCAACAATACATTGTATGGTTAAAAATTTAGGATTTTTCATTTATACCGAAAATCATTCGAATATTACATAAACGATCATGTTCCATGAGAATATTCTGTAAATGTACCTTAAATATATCACAGCTTAATGTTTGATTAGTAATATTCAATGCTTAAGACTTTATGTGCACAACTTCCCAAATTTAGATTATTTTTGCACCCTCACATTCCAGACTCTCAAATAGTTGTATCAACAATTCATCATACATCAATGGGAAGCTTATTTATTCAGCTTTCAGATCATGTATGCATCTCAATAAAAAAAAAAATGGTTTTGTGGTTTTGTGATACAGGGTCACATATAGTTCTAGTTTACATAATGTTTTCTTTACAAAAATTACTATGATAGATATTGATGGTGTCAGATTACAATATCATGGTATGCAGTGCTTATAATACAGCGTGTCATGTGCATGCAAAATATTGTTAACAAAGATTTAAAAATGACAAAATAGTTGCATTTAGTCCAGCGGGCTAGGAGACAAATTTGACAGAGATCATGTGACAGAGGTGGATGCATTGTGACAATATTTGCCTGAATTGTTTGATGTCAGCAGATCGAGTTTTATTCCACCCATAGCCATGGTGCGTGCTGACGGCCGCTTTGCTGATGAGCAGCAGTGCCGGGGACCGGAGGCACACTTCTAGACTTGTGGATCAGGCAGAAAATGCATTATGGTCTGTTATGGTTGGCTGATCGCTCCCATTCAAAGAGTGAGCTGCTCACAAAAGGGCCAGGGCTGAGTTCAAATAATGGATCGACACTCACCCCCCACCCCCCTCTCCACCCTAACCACCCCATTTAGATGATCACGAGGCACTTTTGGTGGCAGGGCAGATTCTGTGCCCCCTATCCTGGTCTTGTTGTTGCGTACTGGTGGTGAACAGCAGGCCTATTGGTTGGACTTCCTGTGTTTCAAAGAGAGTGTTGCTGACCATCAGGAAGTGAAGCTTAAAAGGCGGAACATGGATGCAGGGTTGCTCATTCAGACGGAGAGGAGCCCTTGGGGAGGGGGAAGTTAGGGATTTAGTTCAAAGCAACCACAGACAACTTTTCAGAGAGTTTCGAAGTAATGGTATGCATTTACCAGTCAAGCAATTCTCAGTAAGTGAGTCCCTCGCAGGCAAAACTAGCTGACAGGACTTGTTCTCTAAGGTCAAGCTAATATGACCACAAACACTTGACTTTTCGGAAAACGCTATGAAAGCTCTTCGTGTGGGAAAAGTTGCTGCATTCCACTATCCGTGTTTTAGAAGAGGGTAATCTTTAAAGTCTTTGCTAGTTTGCACCGCCGCACCAGTATAAGCCTTGAAGAACTAGAATTTGGAAACAGCTTCTCCTAACTTTAATGTTTTGCTTTTGTTAAAATTATTATTTATTTGCTTACTAAATGTAGGTGTATGCTGAGTTGATACCGCTCTGTGTCTAACATTTTTGTATGCCGTACGTTTGTGAAATGGTTTGCCATTTCGCAAAATCACCATCTGGTCTTTATTAATTTGCAGCTTCTAGCCACTGACAATTAATTAACACCATAATAATGTAGAGTCTGATTGGTGCACAGGGCTTTCCTTTTAGAAGTCTGTTTATGCTAATTAGAGATTAGATATTAATATTCAAATGATGCATGGTTATACGAATAGCTGCACTCAGCATTCTTTCCCCGGCTTTCCCTAACCCTACCTTAAAACAAACATATAATGTAAAACTCATAATGATAATATCAAGTTGGAGGGGAATATATATATATATATATATATGTATATATTCCTCCCATTACATGTTCAAACATATAATCATGCGTAATTGGAACAGAAGAATACATAGCTTTATCAGCTTCTAAAAAGTGTGTTCAGTCAAGCTCTTCGGTATTTTGGCACTAATTCATTTTTCATTGTCAAGTGAAGTCACCTTTGTTTATATAGTGCCTTAAACAATGCAAATTGTTTCAAAGCAACTTTACAGTGTTAAACAGGAAAATTATGTTTCAACAGAGACACATTGTGTGACATTCTTGAAAACCATGAAGACAGAGTAAAAACAATCCGGGCAACATTAAATAAAAGTTTGCTTGCAACAATTATATACTTGGTTTGTGCTTTGTGTTGAGAAAAAGTGACTGCCCAGAATGTAAAACTATTAAAATTCTAAAGACATTTAGAACCCAAACACAACATTTGTGGAATTTCAACCCAAAACCTGATTCTTATTCACTAACCGTCCTTAAACCAGCAGAATCAGACTAGGCTAGGGCTCTATTGTATTTAACTGAAGTCATTGCCATTCTTTTCAGCTCAAACAGGCCTATTTCCCTTTCAGTGCATGACAGTTCACCAGGCAGCTCTCTTGGGAACTCATTGATTTTCAGTCATGCAAGTACAGATACTATCTAATTGAGAAATACCATTTCAGTAACGCATTTCAAATCAGCAACAAACTGTACATGAATGGTATCACAAATATTGTCTCTTATCTCCAAAAGACACTATCATATATGCATGTTATAAGTTGGTCCAGCCTATGCACATGCACAGCATGAAGCAAAGGTTGCACGCAAGTTAAATGTAAAGAGCAGATGGTGTTTTTGCCCCTTTTTCGATTGGCTACTTTATTAGGAAGGCAGGGCAGGATCCTTGCAATTTATGAATAATCTTGCTCTATTAGCACCTACTGAAAGCTGCAATAAACTAAAGTTTGGACATTTGGAGTACATTTTGGTTTGGTGTAATTTATTAAATGATGGAGCACACTATAACTAGTATATATCCAGGTCACTGGGTCATGATGGGTCAGGCAAAATGAGGAGAAACAGATCTATTTGCAGCACTGTCACTCTAACAAAAAAAAAACCTAATATAAGCTAAAAGTCCATGAAACAGAACGTATCAGTACATATCACTGCAGTTTCCAAAAGAAAGGAACACTAGAGGCAGTGAAACTCACACCTTTTATTACTTTTCACAAAAATGTGGGTTTTTTTTTTTTTGCACAATTACTTGAAGAATATCATGTTATGATTTCCAATCAATAATAATATGCTGGGATATTTGAAAACTGATGCCTTTGAACTTTAGCATCGCACATATCCAGATTCATATCTATGGGTTTTCATATAGAGAGTAGGTTTGTTCACTAGCTAATGGAGTACTGAGATGCGCTTAAGAGGTGAGGAGCTCTATATCACATCCTGTGTAACTACTGTTAGACAAAACACTTCAAATCTGTGTAAAAGGTAGTTGAAAGGTGTATGGCATATTTCCAACATGAAAGAGCACTAACATTTAGCGACAGTCCACACATATTTAAAGTAATGAAACCACAGCAATATGTACCTATATCAACATAATAAAAAACATGCCAGGGTTCACATATTGAACCTGTGTTTTAGTGCCACTCAGTGGCCATTTCTCTTTGAAACTGCGGTGAAACGATTGATTTTTATGAAAAGTAATGTATTACTTGACTATTGCATTACCTTTTGTCACCCGGGCTGGGCTTACTCATTTACTTTTTAAAAACATAAATCCTAAACGCTTTCTTTTTGGCAACTGAAAAGGCAACCAGAAATGAAATTAAGGAAGTAAATTTCTTTCAGATCTTATCTTTTGAAAATTTAAAAGCAGAGCTTAAAAAAGTAATCTGATTGCGGTACCCCAACACTGCGTATGAAATCTACAGTATATTATGTAGCAAAACCAGTTGAGAAACACTGAATTAGGCAATGTTAGTCTTTAACTCAGCCCAACTGTCTACTTCTCTCCTTTCCCGGGCTCTCTTCTTCTCTCGTTCTCTGATTACAGCACACAGGCAGTGAATGAAGGTGATGTTATCTGGTTTTCCTGTTCTCTCGTCCATTCTCCTCCTGTTCTTTCCTCATTTACTGTAAAGTAACAGTGGCGTCTTTCAGCTCTTGCAGAGTGAATGAAGTTGTAGCCCTCTCTGGCTGGTTGTTTTGGGCCCAGGCTGGAGACGGGACTCACGGTCCACCTCAAGCTCTCGATTGGAAAACAGATAATACAGAGCTTCTGCTGGGCGTAAGGTAATACAGCACACATGTGTGAGCCAGATCCTCGTCCTCTCTTTCGCAACTTCGATATTTTCCCCACAGACATTTCAAGAGGATATCTGCTCAGTTGTTACATGTGCTGTCAGATAGGTTGACATGGAGGCATCCAGCCAGTTTTGTAATGGCGCAAAGTCAAAATCTGCCTTTCCTCGATGCTGGTTTGCAGTATTGTGTAATCAGCTCGTGTAGGTCATGCTTAGGTGAACTATGCAATAGAGCTGGTTGTTTTCGAAAAGCACATCATTTTTAATGATTACTCATAGCTGTACAGGGGGAAGTTGTTATTGTAGCTGTGCTATTATCCAAATCTGGTGGTACTTACGGTGCGGTGGGTTGTTTTTATTGTGTAGTGAGCACATCTGAGTTCAGCCTCAATGAATTATACCAATAGATCACACTGGAGTAGCTTTATCACCGTTCCGCATCATGTCGTTAACTTAGTATAGATATGGACTTGTAGGGTCAGCCTTTATATGGAAAAATAAAACCTGCTTTTGAACCATTATTATATATGTTACAGTGAATAGTTGGAGATTAAAGATTTTTTGGCTTCATTTTTGGAAACTAGTCTATTCGTTTACTAGCTTATTTTCAACACTGATGAGTGCATATATATATGAAATAGTATTACAATTTTACAAACATAAATACAATATGTCTTATATAAATACATAACATTGGTAAAGCTACTCTATATATATAACTGAACTCACTGGTCAACATTCAAATACTTGTTTTAGCAATAGCAGCACACTTCACAAACCCTCCTCCTTCCCCAGCTCCACCTGTTTAATTCTGTTTAACTAAATCTGCTACGGGGTTATCATGTATGCTATGGGGGTTATTCATATATGTTATATGTGCTAACACACAATGTTCTGGTTACATTGTAAAAGGAGTGGCATCTACGCTAATATTAGTCTGTCTCTCTTTTATTCTGTTCCTCAGTCCGTATCCAGATCAGATGGTGTATCAGCACAAAGAGAT
>JAUCMU010000046.1:13807708-13829101 GCA_032275025.1 Enteromius treurensis | reverse complement strand
AATGGACCTGTAAAACCCTTTCTGGGCATTTTTTCCCCTTACCTAAGCTACATACCTTCTATGTACATATCAGAGAAAAATTTAAAACATTCTCTCAATGCATTCTATGGCACCTTTAAACATTTGTTCACCCCAAAATGAAAATTCTGTCATTAATAACTCCAAACCTGTTCCAGACCTTCATTCATCTGCGGAACTCAAATTAAGATATTTTTAATGAAATCGTAAAGCTATAAAACAGTCCATGTGACATCAGTGGCTCAGCTTCATTTTTGCGACGCAAGGAGAATTATTTTTGCCTCAAAAATGTATTCAACCATCCTTTTTTCCCTGACTTACGTTTTTCGCCATTTTAGAGAGTATCACGACACATGCGTACGCTTTCCTCTAGGCGTAAACAACCGCAGATTCCATTCATGTGCGCGCTTTCTCCCGGATGTAAACAAGGCTGATTACATTAAAGTGGCGTGTGCGTGTGCATTGCATTGTGATAATCTCTAAAATGGCAACCAGTGATGTCACATGGACTGTTTTACTGATGTTCTGGATCTGGGATAATTTCAGTTGTATTGCTGTCTATGGCTCTCTAATCTCATCGAAAATATGGTAATTTGTGTTCAGAAGATGAACGAAGGTCTTTCATGGAACTCATGGAACGACATGAGTTCCATGAGTTATTAATGACAGAATTTTCATTTTGGGGGTGAACTAACTTTAATAGTTAGTAAAGTAGTTGTTACGTGTAGGTATGGGGTAGGACTAAGGGATCTAAAATAAGGTCATAATAAGACATTAATATGGGCTTTATAAGTACTAACAGACAATATGCTAGCGATATGCATACTAAGTAACAACAAGTCAAACGTGAGAACTGGTCCCTTAACTAAAGTTAAAAAATATTTGAATCCCAGTAATTTCCCAATGTTATTACATTACATAAGTTATTCAAATGTGTAATTTAGTTCAGCTGATTTTAATTAGCCAATTGTATTGATTTCTGTTGATATAGAGATATACAGTAGTGACTGTATCCAGCTCGGTTCATTTTCCTGCAAGTTTCTCATTTGTTTGTCATTCTGAAGAAGAAGATTTTTTATGACAATCTGAAACCAAGGGGTCTGCTCTTGATTTATATTCTTATTCCATGACACACAGTTTTTATTTTTAGGCTCTTCTGGGCTCATTCTGTCTCTTCTTAGCTTTATTTTTTAGACCTTTTCCCCCCTCACAATCTCTTTCTGTCGTTTCCTCACTAAACTGTCTGTCTAATAAAGACCCAGACACCACAAAGTTTCCAAAGCGCAGTACAAGTTCTCTCACCTTCTGGCTTAAAACACTGTGGTTTTGTCACCTTGTGCTGTTCTCGTCAGAGAAATTTTAACACGTCTTGTCACATCTTTTACAGATTTGTCTACTGCGAAGAGGAAGTTTGCAGAGTCGCTGAACGAGTTTAAATTCCAGTGCATTGGCGATGCAGAAACAGATGATGAGATGTGCATTGGTGAGATCATAACATTGTTTCTTTTGAATGTGTGTTGTTCCTTAGTCAGTGTATTATGCAAGGAAAAAAAAGAGTATCCTCAGGATTATACTACAGGTTTAAACCCCAAAGCGTTTTTCAATGTAAGCCGTCATGCAAATGACATTCGAGGAAAGCATTTGAACTCAGCTTTAAAACAGTTTCATCATTGTTGAGAACAAATTGATCCGTGGCCATCTGATCCCACTCCAAGCTTTTAACTCAAAAAGACAGGTTTAACTGAGAGCCGTCCACACGACCGTTTCATTTAGCCCCTGCTATGCCACAATTAAACCAAGGTTTCAGCTCAACTTTTATGTATTTGCCATAATTCCTCTTGATGGTGTGGCATCAAAGGCTTAAGTGTTGGAACCTGTGGGGATTTTTGTGGCTTTCTGTAAGTCCTGGCACCTTACATGGAAACTTGCTGAAATCCTGCTTGACTGAATCTGAAGAAGGAACATGTATCGACTTGCCTTTTTTTTCTGATCTCATCTTCAGTTGCAGCCTTGCAGCCCCGTAGTCTTTTACTTTCTGTTGATCTTATTCCTTATGAAGCACAACATGAAAGTTTTCTGAGTAGTGCGTCCACTGTGTGTCTGAGGATGGGCGTCTTGAGAGGTCTCATGAGTTAGCTGTTTTATACAAGAATACAAGTGCTAAACAGTGAAAGGGTTCGCTGTAGATTTGAAAGCATATATTGGTCTTAATATAAATGTAATTGGCATAGCGGCACCATAATGCAATGCTAAAGAAGTGCACTTAATTGTATTAAATGTGCACTTGTAGTGTGTATGTTTAAAAAACTGCATTTTCAGGCAATACGATCTCAATGAAGTAAAAAACCATGCAAGTTTACTTAATGCACGAATAGTATGCTTAATTAAAGTACACTAAATCAAAGTAATATGAATTACACTTGATTTAATGTGCCAACTTGCATACTAAACACATGCAAAGTACCTGATATATATTTAGCTACTTGACATTGCAGTACAGTTTAGTTTATCATACTGTAAATGCTGGACACTTTAATCTTAGTTCAAAAAAGATTCATGCAACTGCATATAAAGATGAATTTAAGTCTTACTTAAAACAGTCTTAAGTTCAACTGATTAAATGTAATATATATTTAAACTATAATACATATGAACTCTTTCCCCAATAGCTTTTTTTTTCTTCTTTTAAGTTGCCAGCATTTTTGATGATTTTCACCTAAATTTGACGGCCTTCAGAATATTTTCTGCTATGCATATATGAACATATTATATATTCAAATAAATAGCCAAGCCTCTGCCTTGTTCATGTTATACTTGAATTCAGACAGGTTTTTATCAGAAATACAACATTTTGGACCAAAAAAATGAGTTTTTATTAAAGTGCTGCATTTTCAACCAAAATGCATTCAGATATCATATTCTTTCACCTGTAAATAATATATGAATAAATGAAATTGCATTCAGTATACAGAACAAACAGACACAACACCCACACCCACACACAGACGTTTATGCTCTCATACAAACACACACACATACGTTTAGGCTACATATACATATACACATGTGTACATATATACAGTTTACACACATACTCTATTTACATACATATACCTATTCATATCGCCGGGTTATCGATCTATCCACGACATAACTAGAGATGTTCTCTGTCACTGACTAACCTACTTCATCTCGATCAGATTCTAAATAGTCTAAACATGTTCTGCGTGCATGATCTACATACAGTATATGATCTATATTATGATCTATATTGTCTCTGATCCTTGCGTTTATGACGGTCGTCATACCCCGGAAGTCCCGTAGCTCATTCAGGACGTGTGCTACGGCTTTACTTACCATATTACACCTAGAACAGGGATTGCTGTAAAAACTTGTCTTTGGCAAGGAAAAGGTGCAAGCTAATGGAAGAGATGTCTCGACAATGTTGGGAAAAGAGTTAGGTTTACATGCCACCTTCTAATGGTTGACACACAGAATAGTGTACGTTAAGCACAATCCTGATTGCATAATTTCGCTAAGTTGTGCTGTGGGAAGTGTTGCTCTTGGCTCGGTTTTGAATAACCATTTCTTACTTGAGTTCTCAGGCTGTCCGTGGTGAATTATAAAGTGACAAATGTCTGACTCCACTGCTTGAATTTGCCAGTGTGGTCAAGATGCTGCGTGTGATCACACATTTCTTTTCTTTCAAAGCCAAATCCCTACAGGAGTTTGCTGGAGTCTTACAGAACCTGGAAGATGAGAGGACACGAATGGTCAGCAGGTTTTTATCATTATATTTACTGTTGCTATGTTTATAAATGTTGCTGCAAGTATAGCGTAACTTCTTGGCAGATCTATACAGGTGGAGCTGGGGAAGGTGGAGAGTTTCTAAACACACTGCAACTACTACAGCAAGCCAAGTATTTGAATGCTGAGCAGCAAGCTCATTGGCTGCTGATGCTAAAAGAACCAATCAGCTACACTATGTAAATAATGATGTCATATCGTCAGACTAAACCATCTAGGCCCAGTTTTATAGAGAGGGCTTAGCCTAAACCATAAGGATTAGGCCATAGTTCGGTTAGGACATTTAAGTAATGTTTATAAACATAAACCAAAGGGGCGTTTCATGACAAAACTCTGTATTTGTTGTCAAAAGTTCACATAAGAATCTCCAAAACGTTCCTTATTTTTTATAACAAATAAGTGGAATCATAGAAAATGCATGCTATTTGTATGTTGTACTGTCCAGACTAAGATATTTTACATAAAACATGTGGGAACACTTTAGTTGGTTAACAACATTAGTAAATGTGAACTAAGAATAAACAATACTTCTGGGAATTACAAACCTTGGAATGTGGCGACTGACCAATCAGAATCAAGTACTCCACGAAGCCGTGTAATAACATTGGTTCATGCACTGTGAACTAACATGCATAAACATTGAACAACTGTATTTTCATTAACGAAGATTGATAAATAATGGAATACATTGTTTGTTCTTGTTATTTAATACATTAACTAATGTTAACAAATGACACCTTATTGTAAAGCGTTACCAAAGATGTATATTTAATATAGTTCACAAGAAAATAAATAAAAATAGGACTAAATAAAAATGCAAGACAAAATCTGACAAGAAGCAGGAAAGCTATCACTCACTCTTGCAAACTGTCACATGCTTGTATGTGTGATTTCACTTTGACACAGTGTAAGGGTAGGTGGTTACAGTTGCCAAGTTGCAGCTTGCTAATGTGTGGTCAAACCAACATAGCTGTCTATATATTTAACGGCTATAAACGTGTCTTTTGTTTGTAAATCACGTGAAGCAGCTTTCATGAACAATCTTTTGGTCCATTCCCCCCAAAAAACAGTCATAGATAGCGCATGTATATTTTCAGAAATAGCCAACAATGCAGCATATGGATCAAAATGAATGATGATTTTTTTTGTGTGTCAAACATCATTAACATATTAAGCAAAGATCATGCTCCATGAACATATTTTGTACATTTCTTACCATAAATGCATCAAAACTTTATTTTCGATGAATATACTTTGCTAACGACTTAATTTGGAAAACTTTAAAGGCCATTTTCTCAGCGTTAAGAATTTTTCTTCAAATAGTTGGATCTCAACCAAATATTGTCCTATTCTACATCAATGGGAAGCTTAATTTATTCAGAGAATTAGATATTTATGTTAACTTTAAGTGACATGAATATTATGTGTATGTTTTACATTTAAGTGAGAGTAAACTGTTCTCTTCCGGGTAAATGTGATGATAACAGAAGCCCTGTGACTTGTGTGTCCTCAGATTGAAAATGCCAGTGATGTGTTGATCTTGCCACTGGAGCGTTTCAGGAAGGAGCAGATTGGAGCTGCAAAGGTGAGAGCAGAACTTTGAAATGGTATTAATAGCAGAAAGACGCCTATTGTTTTAAGATTAATATCGTATAGTCAAAACATGCAGATTGCATGTGGGCCAAGCCAGCACAGATCCAAGTGCTGCTAACCGTTTAAACCACACTGCCATCTGTTGGTTATGATGTGTAAACACTCATCGTAATGTTCACGATGAATACAAACCGATGCAATAAATCTGTTTGATATGACACGCAGCAAAGAACTGTGCATGCCTCATTCACATTGTCTTTTTTTTAAACAATGGTTTAAATTTACAGCTAATACATGCCGCTTGTAGGCGTTTGATTCCCTAATGACAAATTTTGACACACACACCCAGTGGCTTTTGTCCATTGTTGTGGATGTTCATCTGGTTATTAGACACTTACAGGTGCCTGGAGTTCAGAGGCCAAGGCCCTCAAGAACATTCGAACAGAAAAGAAAAGAATGAGCTATTGTAAAGTACACACTGCTTAAAAGTACTTATTACACAAATAGGCTACTTTAAAAGAAGTGGATGTGATGGGTTTAATGTTTTCAGACACTGAATAATGGGCATATTTTGAATTTTAAATATAAATTAAATGCAATTAGTTGAACGTTTTTAGCACACCCGTGCAAGTCATTTCTTAATTGTTACAGTAGATTGCTTTTGAAAAATGGTATCGGTTAGTAGCGATTGTATTTACAAGCATGTATGGTGAATGTACTGTATATGAGCTTAGGCATCTACCCCAAATATTGTATCTGTGTGTAAATACCCACTGTAAGTAGCCTACTATATTTTCACTTATTTTTCAATAGCTTGTGTGATTGTTAAGCTTGTCTTATCATTAGTTTGCATTTCTATCCCACAGGAGGCCAAAAAGAAATATGATAAAGAGACAGAGAAGTACTGCACAGTGTTGGAGAAACACCTCAGTCTGTCTGCAAAGAAAAAGGAAGCACATCTTCATGAAGTATGTTCTGCTATGTTTGCTGTTTTACTTGAGACTAGAATAACTTTTTGCATGCGGTTGCGCTTTAATACTACAAATGAAACTTCCTATGACACTGGGGGCAGATGTTTAGAAAGGCTTGACTTCATTTGTAATAGCAAAAGTATTTGGTTTGCCATTGTTAACATGAACCGAAGGAAACGAATGTTTCCGTATATATGTGTAGTTTATTATATTTTGAATTATATCTCCCCAGGCGGATAACCAGGTGGACATTGTAAGGCAGCACTTCTATGAGGTCTCACTGGAATATGTCTTCAAAGTGCAGGAAGTTCAAGAGAGGAAGATGTTTGAGTTTGTGGAGCCGGTAAAACTTCATCACATTTTCATGTCATTCTTTTTATATTATATTATATTATATGATTCATTTTTTTTACTGATGGCTGCTTTCCTCTTTTTCGTGTGTAGTTGCTGGCTTTTCTACAGGGTCTGTTTACATATTATCATCATGGGTACGAACTGGCCAAAGACTTCAACCATTTCAAGACGGACCTCACAATCAGCATTCAAAATGTGAGTGCATTTCTTACAACGGTACCTCAAATTAGGAGAGCGTGTATTTTGTGACCGTGCTGAACTTAAACATGTAATAAATAATACATTTGCAGATATTTAGGAAACATGCCATGTTCACATAACGTTTCTTTGAATAACAATGCTACAATTCTGCTGTGAAATGTGTGTCCTCTGTCAGAACGTCTGTTTTAGTTTGCAGATATTTAAGAAACATGCTACGTTAACATGTTTATCTGAAAAACAATGCAACAGTCAGTTATTCTCTTTTGAAATTTGCCCACTGCCAGTTTACCCGATTGTATTTCGCCACCCCGGGTTGCCAGTCGACAGAATATACAGCTAATTTTTTTATTTTCATTCATCGTCATGTGCACTCATTCCGGTCGGTGTTGTCAATCTGGCAACCTGCATGTGCGTCAAGTCTAAGGAGGAGAACCGGGTGAAAAAAAAACATCTCCAATATTTTGCTTTTAGGCTGCAATCAATTCTAGATACAGCTCATACATCACCTTTACCCTATAACATTTTGACACACCGGGTTGCCAGACGGTGGAAAACACAGCAAACTGCAGCAATAGAAGAGATCACAGACTCTTTCTGACCTAAAAAGCCTCTACATCCAAGTCTGCAGTACCCAATTCAACCACTAGCTGTCAATATTACTTAATTATTACAAACTGCAAGTCCTGTACTGTTCTGAGAAGTCCAATCTTTGTAGGTTCACTGGACAGGTTAGAAACATGACTGAGACCCAGTCCCTGGCCGATGCAGTTAGTTTTAGGGGTGTGAACTGGACTCACGGTTCGGTTCGATTACAAAACACAAACAGATATACTGTATGAACTGAAACTTTAATTTTACCTCCTCGATGAAAAAAAAAATGTAACAAATGTATAAACATGAAATTATAAATTATAAACCAAAATAGCATTTAGAGGAGCAAAGAGTGTCAGATTGCTCTCTTCTGACATCAGTTATCAGCTTGTGATTTCTCAGGCCAAGACATTGCTGTTTGAATGCTGATATTCGGCGGATTTTGGCCAAAAGCCGGGAGAGCGCGGCCACTTTAAGCGTGCGCTGCGATGCCAGATTCACTGTATGCGCGAAGCATTTAAAGTGAGGGAATGGTCCGAATTGAGCTGCAGTGATCATGTTCGACGCATTATCTGTCACAAGCACTACATCTGGATCTGATACCTGCCATTCCTCGACAGTAGCTCTGTTCATAAAAGCCGAAATGTGGGCTTTTAAAGTAGTTTTTAAGTATTTTTAATTACTCGCACTGGAGATCCGCCTTTCTCAGCCATTGTATTCTACTGCGACAAAGCACGTATGTGACAAATGACATCAGAAAGGCGTCCGAACGTTATAATCGGTTATGGTCTATTACTAAACCGATACCGGATCATCCTCGTCTGCATCGCGATGCATCGTAGAAACGATTAATTTTGACACCCCTAGTTAGTTTGCCAAAATGCATTGCAAATAACAGCTATATTGCAACTACTGTAGCTGCTTCACAATGAGTCTGTTGAATGATCTGTCACAAGGAGTGTGGTAGTTAGTTATTTTACAGCGGGAGCTTTCCACAAACGTTTTTGAATCTATTCTTGTTTGGGAAATTCACCTCCTCTTTTGAAATTGTCTTTGTTTTATTTCAGACACGGAACCGGTTCGAGAGCACTCGTTCAGAGGTGGAGTGTTTGATGAAAAAGATGAAGGAAAACCCGCATGAACATAAGAGCATCAGTCCAAACACAATAGAGGGATACCTGTTTGTGCAAGAAAAACGTAAGTTGAAAAGCTTACGTTTTTACACTGGCCCGTGGCCACTGTAGAGGTTTTGTGATGATTTGTGGGTGTAGCATCACTGAACATCATTATTCTGCCTGCATTCGAAAATGCCTTGTATATTTGCTTTAAATTTAAAAAGTGTGTTAAGCTTATCACAGTTGTCCATGGCATATTTTGGCCCAAATTGTTTCTTATTTGGTTCATAGCAGTTTAAAAATGAAATGCATGAAAATAAAGCATGTTCAGTTTGCTCCAAATAGATAAATGCATCGGTTCATGCACATATCAGGACAGGTTATACATGAAATGTTCAGTCAATGAAATGCTTTATTACCTTTAAAACTGACGTGCTCCTATCACTAAATCCGATGGTGTAAAAAAAAGAAAATGCAAGATAAAAATGCGTTTGTTTTAGCAACCTTGCTGTGTTTTTACACTGCTTTGAGCTTTTTTTTTTTTTTATTAAATCATGGTTATGAGACTCATACCTTGTAAGTGCAGCGGTGTACCAGGTGAGCTATCGAGCAAGTTTACTACAGCAGAAAATCCATGCACAGAGAGCTGAACGTGTGATGTCAAATGTATTGCTTTACAAATCATGCACTATGGTAAATGTATCTTAATGTTGTAGCAAAATGAAATGAGTCTTCATTAACCGATATGCTGGCCCTATAATCATAATTTATGTGAAAATGATTAGAAGTGTTTGTTGTTTTACTGCCACCAGTGTTCAAAAATGTAAGTACATGGATGTTTTTGCAATGAACCTGGGCTGGTGTTTTGTGTTTTTGAACTCTTTACTGAATTTATTTTTAAATCCCTTTGAAAAAATGAATAAGGATCAAAGGAAGGCAAAAAATGGGTGGCAACTGTTGTATTCACTTCACTTTTTTTTCAACGTTTCAAGCTTAAAATAGTGTTTCCCAATCCTGTTCCTGGAGGCATATGAAGATTTATATTCGTTTTATATATGTTAAAGTAATGTTAAATCTCTTTCTTACGTGGCTCCCTGTTTTATACCACATCAGGTTCCTTCGTGTCCACATGGGTGAAGTACTACTGCATCTATCTCAGAGAGCCCAAACGCATGACCATATTGCTGTTTGATCAGAAGTCTGGGGCCAAAAATGTAAGTAGTTCTTTTTTTTCTCTTTCTCTGTCAAGTACAGTTCCTTTCTCTCAGCAGTATTTGTAACCTTTGGACTGGAGAGTGGATGCTGGGACAGGCCACGTGTTCGTTCCTCATGCTGGCATCGACAAGACTCTGATCTTGGCACGAGAGGCTGCGTATGGCATTGTTGAGCTGGCACCAGTGTCGGCCCCCTGGCTCTGTGCCAGTCTCTCTCTCCACAGCCACATACACAGGGTCAATAGCATCAGGGACTGCATGCGGCCTGATTACATTTAGACACTATAACCCCGCTGCTAGACACACAAACCTGTCAATCACAAGAGAGAAGCATATTGTCATTAAATATTAAATCAACATATTTACACATCTGTTGAAACAAAGAATAACTGAAGTGCAATAAAACTATTATTACTACTATTCTTTTTTTTTTTAATAGTACCAGAAAGTAGTGTAAGTCTATGGCATTTTTTTTCAACTGTTAGTGTCCTCATTTACAATAGTAAAAGCACACCCCTGCTCAACAAGCCGCATCATTTAATAAGTAATGTTTGTAGCACAAACGGTGCGGGATGTGTTAGGCACTAGATTGTAGACCCTTCAGGTAAAGGGCTTGGGGTTCAAATACTAATGCTTCATTCCAAATGGTAAAATGATTGTATATATGCAGTCTTGCAGACTAGACATGGTCACAGGGACCTTTGTTTTCACCTCTCCAGACACTGCATTCTGTAAGCACGCTCGGTTTGTTTAGTATCTAGTCCTTGCACTAGCGCTACGCTGTCACCTTTTCTGCAATGTGAAAAGACAAGAAAAATTTGAGAAGTCACTTAGTGGTGTGATAGAAACAATTAGACTGTAAGTGAGGAGGTCACCGAAGGAGAGAACGACAGCGCTCTGGTAATGAACTCCAGAGGTATGTGTGTAATGTGTTGTGAGTCGGTAAAGGAGCTGTGAAGTGTTGGAATAAAAATAGCTGGGCGCATTTGAACACCCATTCCTTGGCCACGCTTACACAAGAAGATAGGAGTAACCTGACCCTTTATCGTTCATTTATATAATCATTTATGTGATGACAGTGTAGTTGGTAAATATAGAACATCTGGTCACATTTTCCTGTCGGCCGTCCAGTCTCGCATAAAAATCAAAGTCAAATAAGTGGAATGCTGGTGCCGGAATTTGGGGCCTATAGTAAACCATGTGTTTCTTTTCAGGGAGACGAGGAAAGCTTTACATTGAAGTCTTGCACCAGAAGGAAAACAGACTCCATCGAGAAGAGATTCTGCTTTGACATTGAAGCCGTGGACCGGTGAGTTGACTGTGAGCATACCTGCCACCAGATGGTGCTTTGGTCCACGTAACTTCCAGCGGGAGACGCACTTCCTGGCTGCTTCTCAGGAAGGTGGGAGGAGATTTGCTCTGGGTCTGCCAGGCATGAAGAGAGTGCACTGTAGATAGCCTCAAGCTGTCATGACTGTTGCAGTAAATAGGAAGAGAGAAATAAAGTGGCCTTCTTTGGGTTGCAGGCAAGGGAACCGAGCCGATTACTTTACCCTTAACATTTAGGCCAGAAGATGCTCTAAGGCCTTGTGACTCAATCCCAGCAAAATTGTGTCACATAGTAGGATTTTTTGTTACCCCACTAAAATTCGTAAGCATAAATTGTTTCAATTTTAAGGTTGTGTTTATATAAAAGTTACTATAAAACTAAGATTTGTATTAAAAAATACAACAACTGTTCTTTTGAACTTTATTTTCATCAAAGAATTCTAAAAAAAGTGTTTAAAAAAAAATGTACTGTGAGAAATCAACTTTAAAAAAATTATAAAAATAACCAACATTAATAACTGAGCACAAGTAATGTTTGATAATAATCAAAGAACTTATTAGAATGATTTCTGAAGAATGACATAATCCTGAAAATTCTGCTTCTGCTTTAAAATGTATTAAAATAGACCTTTTATTTGCAGTAAAAAAAAATTAAGTATATATATATATTTATTTATTTTTTGTACTGCAAGAAAGATTTACTAGGGTAAAAAAGGGACATAACACCTATTTTAGGCGTATTAATAAGAAATATGCATTGTGCACATGTAATTCTCCAAGTAAAGCTGAATGAAAATGTTCATATCAGTAGGTCCCGAGTTATAATATGTTAATAGATTTAAACTATACTTTGTATCAAATAGATTTTAAATGTAAAATTTTAAATATATTACTTTTTTACTAGGGACAACATTACATGAATATATAAATTATATGATATGCATATTATATAAATTATTTAGCACACTGGACATTTTAGTATATACTGTAGTATTTTTTATATTTATACAGATATTTTTAAAAAGAGCTACATTTGGACCAAAAATAGTCATTAATAATGTAGTACTACTATGCAGTGTGACCGTATCCACTCTTTTTACTTACT
The DNA here is from genome assembly GCA_032275025.1 of Enteromius treurensis. Taxonomy (NCBI): domain Eukaryota; kingdom Metazoa; phylum Chordata; class Actinopteri; order Cypriniformes; family Cyprinidae; genus Enteromius; species Enteromius treurensis. Next base: position 13,816,803 of record JAUCMU010000046.1, on the reverse strand, counting down.
GATGAATTACCATTGATTTGTTATAATGAACTTTATTCTCACATTTTGTCATCTCATCTCTCCATACCAAAGGCTGATCTCAAAAAGTCTCTTATAGTTGTGTGAACGCTTAAATCGTTACCATGGTAACCAATGTAGACATTCCAGATATTAATGAAGTTATTTGAACAAATGGGCCATATTTCATGGTTTGCAAAACCACGGTACAGACAGTCCTTCTTTTAATAGTCCAGTGCTTCGGTACAGCTCTTCTTTTACCAACCAAAACCCTTTCTCTGCTTTAGAGAGAGCCAGTTCACCAATGCCGTGTGCTGGAAAACCTCTTAATATTTCAGTATGGCAGCTCTATCAGTAAATCAGAAGCACACACTCACACACCGCTAACTCAACTGAAGGTTAGGTCATGCCAGGTCAGGCAGAGTTATGGTAATAGAACTGGCTTGGTTTAATTGAGTATGTGGTCAGAAAACCCTCAATGATTTACAATGTGGAGGTGCACTGCTGGTGTGGGGGACCATGTCGTTTTGTGTATGCGATGCTGTGTATGTGATGTCGTACGGAAAGGTGTGTGGATAGTGTTTTTGTGGGTGTGTAATTAGAAAAGCAGGAGGCCACTGTGAAATTGCTGGGTTTGTTAAGCCATGAATGCTTTTACACTTGTAAAAAGAAGTAGTGTTTAGAGTACTTTAAAATGAAAAGTGTACCTACTGTTCCTCAAAACCATTTTCTTGGTAAAAATGAAATGCATTGTTTCTGAACACTAAATTGCATTTGAATTACTATTACATGAAAATGTATTATGCAATTATTAGTTAAATTGCTTTGAAGTTTAAAAGTTGTAAGAAATGTAGATGTGATTGAATAGGTTGAGCTTATGAATATACATGCGTCACAGGAGGATCATGTGTGTGTGTGTGTGTGTGTGCGTGCATGCTTGCATGTGGTCATGTGCATGTTTCAGGCCTGGTGTGATCACCATGCAGGCGCTGTCAGAAGAAGACCGCAGACTCTGGATGGAAGCCATGGACGGAAGAGAACCGGTACTTTTTCTGAGATATAAGAAATTTGTTTCACTCTCAAATCTGATAGGGTTCACCTCAAGAGCATTTCACATGCCTAGAACTGCTGTGCATCAGATATTCATATTTTGAATGCCGAGTTTTATTGTGTCTCATAAATATGCATGTTCAGGCCTTTAGCCAGTTTTTTTCTCTGGTTTTAAAATCTGAATTTCCATTCATTGTCTGTAATGTAATGGAGGATGATTTAGGCCCTGTTTCATAATCTAGTGAGCTGCCTCAGGGCTACCCACATAGACCGTTAAAATTAAGGGCGCCATGCTTATTGGGACCTCATCATTTACTGATGTAGCATTATTTAGGCATTAGCTCACGAAAACACACTGGACACTCATTTCGATAGAGTTTGCTGTTAAAATGCTGCTAGGCCCCTAATTAACATAAAAAAAAAAAAATACAAATAAACACAGCTAAAAAGCTTCCTACCAGTGGCCGTCGTTCATTATATTCAATACTGCAATGTAATAAGAAGGTAATGGTCAGAAATTCAGCGTGAGCGGGATTAAGAAAACAGACCGCATGGCTTTAACTCAAAACCACACAATGAATGGCGACTGAAGAAAGCAAAAGCCAAGTCCTGGACCTTTTGGCCAAATTTTTTAATCTCGGCTGGACACACTTTTTTAGGTCCAAAAAGAGGACATGTCCAAGGAAAAGAGGACATACAGTCATCATAGCAGCAGCAGCATGAAATACAAGCGCAAAGGAGCATGCTTAAAATGTTTTGAGTGTTATGAATAGAAATAGAATTATATTGCATATCCATAATGCACATTTGAGTCATCCACCATCTTAGATTGCTGTAGTCCATTTTGATTTTGCCTTCTCACCAAAAAGCCCATTTTGGCAGCTCACTAGGTTTTGGAACTCAACCATGATGTCTGAGCATGCTAAATGAACCTTTCAATGTGACAAAGCTTTTTGAAAGCATTTAGTGAACCGATTATGGATGTAAAATAGTGCAGATGAGGCAGTGGTATTGTGTGCTGTAATGGCTCAGCTGGTAACATGAATTTGTACATGTTATGCTGATTTTCGAAAGCTGTGTTAACAGCCATTTACTTGACCAAAATGTGTTGTCTCGCAGGTATACACCCTGAATCGTGACAGCCAGAACGAAGCTAGTAAGTACAGTGCCAAATTTGAAAATCATCCCAGGACCGTACGCATTTATGCCGTTTCATGTTTGTTTGTTGTGTATTGATGTATTTTTCTCTCTCTTAATGAACTTTCTATTTAAGTGGCACAATTAGATGTCATCGGGTTCAACGTTGTCAAAAAATTCATCTATGCCATAGAAACCAGAGGTACGCCTCTTGTTGTTTTTCTGTTCGGAATGGTGACCAGTACATGTGTACAGCAGGTGTGACAGTCTATGGTTTTCTGTAACAGGTATTGATGAACAGGGGCTGTACAGAATCGTCGGTGTCAGCTCCAGAGTGCAGAAACTACTCAGCCTCGCCATGGGTAAGAATCATCACCCTGCTGCTGGCGCTCATTTCGTTTAAATGAAAACAGGAGATTAAAATAAAAAGAATTTCAGCCATAAATGTCACACATATCATTTCTCAGCTTTGATATATATATATATACACACACATTTATATAGTTAGTTCACCCAAACATGTTTGAAAAATAAATGAATTTTGTAATTAATTAGGAACCCTTGTTTCATTCCAAACTTGTAAGACCCTCGTTCACCTTCAGAGCACAAATTAAGATATTTTTAAGAAATCCAAGCGCTCTCTGACCTAGTATTGCCAACAAAGTAACTGAGACGTTCAAGGCCCTAAAGGGGCCTTATACCTTTCTGGACTTCAAATGTGTCAGTTGCATTGCTGTCTATGCAGAGTCAGAAAGCTCTCAGATATCAGCTGAACGAAGGTGTTTATATTATATTATATTATTGGTTTGAAACGACAAAGAAAGTAATTTATGACAGAATTTAAATTTTTGGGTGAACTATCCCTTTAATTGCAAATAGCATGCAATTAACAGTTTGAAAACATTACATTCAATTTCACACTTAATTATAAAACTATAATTATATAACTATAATTAATAAAAACTATCTTATTTTATAAGGGTTATCTTAAAAAGTGCACTAAAATATGTTATTAATATTGCATAATGGTTGCAACACGTGTCATTAAATATATATATATATATATAATATAAAGGTTCTTCAAAACCAGCATGTATAGAAGATAGTATATTTTTAAGAATCAGCCACATGATTTAAATAGTTTTGAACTATATTTTGAATAGGTTTTTTTTCTTTATCATGGATATTCTTATTTGTCATTGACCCTGGTAACTGGTTGTCTTGGTGATCACTCGCATTTTTTTAGACAGCGTTGTTAATTGTTAGCGCTCTAGTTGTCACATTGTCACATTCATTATCACTCTAGACAGCTTTGTTGATTTATAGTGGAATATGTCTAGGTTTGTCGCATCACTCCCAGACAGATATATTGATTATTACGTTAGTGACCTAGTTTTTTCATGATGCATTGTTTTGTCACTATGCCAAATTTAATGTGTTTGCCCCTCCCATATTAGAATATTTTTACTGCACTTTCCAAACACATCAGCCACGACTAATATCATACAGACTTATTTGATCTATCATACTGTATGTATTTGTAAAGCTTCACTTAGCAAGGGACCATTACTTTCAGCTGCTTAAGTACAAACGCAAACCTATTCACACGCAAAAAGCGACTGGAATGCCTGTCACACCCTGCGGTGAAAGCGTGATGAATAGATTTTGATGTTGTTCTGTTACTCACTAGATCACCAGTATTTAACTGCCTGCCTCAGAGCGATAATGATATACTTTGACAGTTTTGCTCTAGGAAACAGTGATTGCGATTTTTGATGCTGATTGGCTGTTGCCAGAACGCATATGCATAGTTTGCTTGCACATACTGGCGCTGTGCTGAGAGGGTAATTCCAAAGTTTCAACAGAGGTCACCAGCAAACTAAATCTGCCGACTAATTGTAATACCCTCCTCTAGACCCCAAAACCTATGCAGATGTGGAGCTGGACAGCACAGAATGGGAGATCAAGACCATCACCAGTGCAATAAAGCATTACCTCAGGTACCAACCTGCCTCATCGCACATGATCACGAGAAAACATCCAGGATATGTTACACAAAAAGTGTTTTGGCTGTCTTGATTTTTACTGCCTCCTGCAGTTTTAAAAGTTAGCTTGAACACTAAGGCATCAGTACTAAAATTGATAATACTTCTACGCCTAGAAATCATACAATACACTCTGGCAACCCACAAATTAGCACACATAGTGTTAAGCTAGTAGGTACAGGACACCCGCTTAATCATAAAAATACATCAAAATATTTTTGAGGTGTGAGAAATAATCTTGCCATTGTAAATTCTAAAACCAGAATTGTGAGATGTAAACTTTTAAAAGAGAGAAAAAAAAGGATTTGCAGGATAAAAAGTTGTTAGTCGGTTTCCTTAGCAACTAACATCAATTGGGCTTTAAAGAGATACTTCCCCCCAAAATAATAATTCATGTTAATTGCATTGCTGTCTATGGAGGGTCCGAGAGCTCCCAGTATTCATCAAAAAAAAATAAAAATAATCTTTATTTTTGTTCTGAAGATAAGCAAAGATCTCACAGGTTTGGGTCAACATGTGGGTGAGTAATCAACCACAGAATTTTCATTTTTGGGTGAACTATCTATAAAGTACATCATAATTACTTCATAATTACATATATCAAGTGTAAGTGCGCTGTTAAATGCACTGACAATCAATTATGGTCAACTAAAATGCGCTTTTATGACATTTCAGTTTGATCTTGCATGTATTTATAATGCATTCAAAGTGCATGTCAAACATATTCATTTGAACTGTAATCATCAGATATATAATTATATTACATATGCTTTAGTATGTTAGCTTAAAAATCTAAATTCAGTATCTTTATTAAAGCATGAATAAAGATGATTGAAATATAATACTTTAAAACTTGGTTTAAAGTAAAATGCTTAATTTAAAATGATTACAAAGCGTGCTTTTTTACTCTCTTCAAGGGTCGTGTCATTGATATTACATTATCTGCAGGTACCTTGTAAATATACTTGTAAGATTCGATGTATTCTACAGGTACACATTCAATGCAATTAAGTGCACTTGTTTTCCATACGGGAGAGAGCGCCGGGTCCCATGTGATCACGACACTAGCCTGGCAACAACCCACAACGTGTTACCACATTATTTTCAAGAAGAGACATATACGTATGCAAATATAGTCATTCGTGTTATAAATGTGAGATATTGCAATTACCACTGTTTGTTGGAAATGATGTCTAATTATTCCTGTAGTTCAACAACTTTGACGATAATCTACAAATGAGTTTGCAGGCTAGAAATAAATCCTCTATGCCACGATTTCGTCTGTTTTCGAGTCTGACAGTGGATTTGGTCTGTTATCTAATCTCTGATCTCTTCTCTTCTTCTGTGCTATCAGGATGCTGCCGGCCCCTCTCATGACATACCAGTACCAGAGGAGCTTCATCAAAGCAGCCAGTGAGTGTCAGGTTGGAGCGTTCTGGCCTTATTTTCCCCTCCTCTGATCTATTTTGACTATTTGAAACTATTTGACTGTAGTTGGACCATTAGATAAGACAGAGCAGGAGTGTTTAAGCTAATAGGACTCTGTCAGAAACAGGAAACTGGGTTGTAGAGAGAAGAAAATGGATTTACAGTGCGGCGGCTGTTGTGTGAGACACAAAGGGATGTTTGATTTTCACATTGCACCATTTAGATTTAAGCACAAACTATTAAATTGAATAGGATTTTTTTCTTAATCTTTGTGAATTTGCTGAAATTAAGATATTTAATAAGTTAAAATGATTTAATTAATTTTTAAACACTTTTTAACTAACGAGGAAGGGAAAATAATACCAGATATATTAAATACTATGTCATTTTGCTGCATTTAACATGTTTGGGTGTTTTTGTACACAACAAAACAACAAAACTGATTGCTAATATGCTTTTTTTGCGCATTATATCTCATGCTATCTTCATCTTATCGTGCGTTCTACCATCATTTCTTTTTTGTCTCTGCTTTTTCTCTCTTCCTTGCTGTGCTTTTTTTTTGCCAGTCCTTAAGGGTGACGTTAGGCCCTTGTCCTCATATGAACTTTTCTTTTTCTTTTTCTTTTTTTTCCTCAGAGAGCTCCACCCCTTCTTTTCTGCCTTTCATTTTCTCTCTTTTTTCCACCCCTCCCCTCGTTCATTCCTGTCTGTGTGAGCCATTTATGTGATAAAGAGCAAGGTGCCATCTGGAGTTTGCCCATGACCAGAGAGAGAGAGAGAGAGAGAGAGATGGGAATACGAGTGTGAGAGACGATGTGAATGTGTATGTAACTGGAGAAGAGAAAATCAAGAGAGACAAGAAAGTGTGAAAATGTGTGTGTACGGTTTAAAGGTTCGGTTTCTGTTCAACAAGACCAAATACATGTCTGGTCTGGTTATGTGCTGTCTTTTTAAAACAGATTCAATATTTGAATGTTGTGTCATTTCCGTACTCTATATTTTGTGTGTAAGATAACTTGTTTTCAGACAATATAAGTCTGTCCCTAAATGCTTGTGGTGATTCTGCCAGCAGTGTGTTCCAATTTGGGTTGTGGCATTTTCTACGCTGCTTTCTGAATGCTTTTCTTGTTTCCAGCCAATATATATATATATATATAAATTCCTTAAATAAAGAAGGATTTTCTAGACAAGTAAAAATTGTCTTGTTTTCAGAATTAAGTGAAAATTAAGTGAGTTTCTGCTGAGAACAAGCTAAATAATCTGCCAATGGGGTAAGCAAAATAATATTAAATCAAACAGAAAACAAGATTATTTTCCGTGCCCCACTGGCAGATTATTTAGCTTTTTTTTTTTTGCGAAAACTTACTTAATTTTTTTTCTTCTAAAAAATAAAACTATCATTTTTACTTTCTTTCTTGATTTAATAATAATGCACACAATGCAAAACAAACTTAGTGTAAATATTTAAACATTTAAATCTTGTTTTATAAAAAATCATAACATGTTAAAAAAACTAAATATTTTATTAAACAGAATAATAAGTATATTTGAAGTCATTTTGAATCTTGATTTAAGAATGTTTACATATTAACACTAGAAAACAAGACAAAATACCAAGTAAGAAAATCATTTGTAATTTTTATTTGACTTTATTTTATATATTTATTTGTGTCCCTCGTCATGTCTAAACCGCCTCATTTATATCTCTCTTCTCTCGCTGTACTCTTGTTACTGGGGATTATTAGGATATCATGGCAGGCAGATAGATGACTCTAATATTTCAGTGACCTTTAAGAGCCCGCGTCTGGCGGCTTAGCTTTGCCCTTAATGGACAGTGCTGTATCCGTCACACACACTAGGAGGCACTGTGCTTTTACAACAGGGCCGACTCAAACACGTGAGCATTAATGTGAGTTTAATTAGAATAATGTGTCTGTGTGGGTCCAGACTGTGTCAGGAAGTGACCTCACAGAATCAGGAACGGGATCTTTTGTGCTGTTTGACAACAACAGCAACAGATGCGTCTGTGATTGTTGAAATGCACTGGGCTTCCATTCCTGCTGCGAATGCTCTCGAGTCAAACACAGCAGTAAAACGCCTACAGTTCATGCGGAACAAAAGGAAATGCGCTCGTTTTCCTTTGCAACCTCTTATTCTCTCGCTTCCTCTTTCTCTGTCTTCCTAGAACTGGACAATCCCGAGGCGAGGGTGGCAGAGATCCACTCCATAGTGCACCGTCTCCCGGAGAAGAACCGCCAGATGCTGGAGCTTCTTATGAAACACTTGGCCAAGTGAGTTTGGGTGTTGACGCCCCCTTTTTACTGTGTTACAAATCCAGCAAAGCCAAAGGCCTAAGAGGATTTCCAATGTAAAAACCACAACCCTGCTGAGGGTAATAAAGGCCTTAAGTCCCCCTTTGTGTTTGGCCAGCTGAAAAGAGCGTGTTTTCCTTCACCTGTCCTTTCCTTCGTCTCCCGTTCCCAGCTCCATTTTCTTTTGTGCGAGTTTAATTTGACACCCTGTCGGCCCGAGCAACTCGGAGCCGTTCCTCGGTGACGCTGGCAGTATTTTGGAGTTTTAGGGAAAACTCTAGAGTGAAAATGCTTTACGCGAAGCATCTTGATGCAAAAGACCATATTCATAATCCAAAACAATTACAGGAAGAAGAAGTTTAATACCCACTTTGCATGAGGGCTGAATGCCTTGCTAGCTGTACCCTCAGGGCATGTTTGGAAATGATGCTGCGGTGTGGAACGAGTAGTAGCAGTGAAAAATAACAACGTCTACATGTGGTTGATCGGGAATCATTAAATATTGGCAGTGACTCTGAATCATGCAGGACTGTTTCGCTTTCTCGTCAAGTTCACAAACACTGCAGCTGTTTGATACTGATTAGATGTTGATTTCCCAAAATCAGTATAAGGAAAATGCTCATATTACGTAACAAAATAGTATAATATTCAGAAAAAAACAAGTCCAATTTGGGGAATTTTAAGGAAAATTGTTTGCCAATGGGGTTTGCAAAATTATATTATTTACACAAAACGATCATGTTTTTTTCATTATGCATTCCAGTTAATCTCATTTAAACTGTGGATTAGTTATTTTGATAAGTTTAAAAAATAACTAAGAAAAACAGCTAACGGAAAATAAAAACATGGTAATAATAAAAGCATGATTTAAAAAAAAAAATAAAAAAATCATTTTTTGCAAATAAACTCCATGTATATATATTTGCAAAAACAGATAACTTCATTTATATATATACATATATATATATATTAGGGGTGTAACGGTTCACAGAAATCCCGGTTGGGTTCGATACGATACAGTAGTGTCACGGTTCGGTATGTTTTCGATTCGGCAAAAATACAATAAAAAAAGAGAATTTCTTTGATTTTTTTCCCTCACATTTTTATTTATTAAAACTAACATAAT
>JAUCMU010000046.1:13795376-13807608 GCA_032275025.1 Enteromius treurensis | reverse complement strand
ACCATTTCATTGCTCTGTGTCTGTGTGTTTGGATTAATATGACTGTTAAACCATTTTATTTCTGTCTCTGTGTGTGTGTGTCTGTGAGCCTATTGTCCATTTTTCATGTGCTTACGTGTCAGACATACATCCAGGTTATCCTATACAACATCAAAACCCTTCAAAGGCTCGAACCCCGATTATTGCTGCTTGCAGCTATATTTTTAATTCAAATGATTAAATATATGCCACGGTTGGCACCGAATTGGGACAAAAAGCCCTTCCTACACCTACCCTAACCAATACTTTTTTTGCAACTTTTTGTTTATTTTCTTTACTTTTTTACTGAAAATGAATGCTTTCTTGATGTGATTTGACAAAAGTTTGTCAAATGGTGGATTTGAACCCGGGTTGATCAGGTCACAATAAGTACAACATGTTTCACCCTGTTCTGCACCACCGGAGCTAATAAGAAACATTGGTGGGCGGAGTTAGGGTAAATAGCCACTGCCAATAACACGGGCTATTTGCTCTTAGTTTTTTTATCTTTTAGGTTTTATTTGTGCTATTGAACTCGTTTTAGTCCCCTTTTAGCAGTTTGTGTCGTTTATTTAATGTGTAATGTTGTAAATGTGATGTTAGCATGTATTGGTTTCTCAGTTCATTTCTGATTACAGTAATTTACTGTAAAAGAACAGGTCTACTCTTTAATCCTGTAAGCTTCTGGCAGTTTGTATACATGACGCTGTGTGCACCTTCTGTGTGTAAATCTTTACCTCAGCTTGTGGTGAACTTTGATTCATCATATGGCTTTTTTACCAACATTTTTATGGTTGTCCGTGTCGAAAAAAGTATTTTAATACTTAACTAGGTTGGTATCTTAGCCTAATGATATATTCGGTTCAGTCACTGTTGCTAGCGTTGGTAATATTCTGGCAACCACAGCTGGTTTGTATCTGTGTTCTTTTATATTTATATTTCCTATTGTTTGTAGTTAGCTATTATTATCCTCTTCAGTCAACTTGAGAACCCGTTAGTATGTGTAATTGTGAAATTTTTATGTCATCTAAATGTTTGACATCACAACAGCCTTTTTTTCCAGCAAAAATAACTACATAAGGATATATTTTAAAATATACAATGACAAAACTTTGATATTTTAACAGAAATATGGGCAGACACTGTCAAGAAACCAGCAACTTTTCAATGGAAAAGAGATTACTGGTGTCGGACACATTTAAATTTATTTAAAATGTTTCAGATTTACTTTTAAAGTGTTTGTTCAACAAGTTTAAATAAAGGCAATAATGTGTGTGTGTGTGTGTGTGTGTGTTTATGTGGTTTAAGAGGACACAAATGTGTATAATGACATGGTTATTACAATATGAAGGTGATTTATGAGGACATTTTCAGTGTCCCCGTAATTCAAAAGACTGAACATTTTTTGAGAATCTAAAAGTGTGTGTAGTTTCCTGTAAGGGGTAGGTTTAGGTGTAGGACAATACCACATACAGTCTGTACAGTAGAAACACCATTACGCCTATGGAATGTCTCCATAAAACATGTAAACCCAACATGTGTGTGTGTATCTTTATATTCTTAAAGCTTTAACAGTAAAACTATGCATGTACCACAACCTAAAGACAGATTGATACTACAGGCCTTTACGTACTAAAAAGTATAAATTATCAATCAGACAGCAGAACATATGATGTACATTGTGTAAAACAGGTTTTTCAGCAAAGTTTTGATCATGTTGATAATTTAGACGCCTACAATACAGTATGCTTTAGAAGGTAATCTGACATCTGGGGTTAAAGTCAACGGTCTTAAATGTCAGTCTACGAAACAAATGTGATGTTAAAGAATGCATAATAAATACAAATTGAGGGCTTTCACAAAGAACAACTCATTATAGTGATCGCTGTCCTCTTTTTGTTATCAATACAGAAAATCACTTTATTGCAATAAGAAGTGAATGACTTGATATGTTTTGCTCTCTCATCAGAGTGGCCAGTCACCACCAGCAGAATTTGATGACAGTTGCTAACCTCGGCGTAGTGTTCGGTCCTACGCTCTTGAGGCCTCAGGAAGAGACTGTCGCTGCAATCATGGACATCAAGTTTCAGAACATTGTGATAGAAATCTTGATCGAGAACCACGAGCGGGTATGTTTATGAATAGATACTAGCTAACCACAGTAGCCGTCCGTCGCCGTATTATACTAGGAAAATTGGTAAAGTATTACGGTAATGGCCTGCTGTTAAATGGCTCATTAGGATGTTTCTGTCAACTGGTCACTTCTTTTCTCAGAGTAATCCCCCCGAGGTGCACCAGCTGTGTTGCTCTCACCTAGGTGTGAATGAAGGATGTAATTCCTCTATTAAAGGTGACTTATCCAGCGGAGAGACCCTTTCGGAGGGACTCACTCAGCCTGCGTTTGCTGTAACAGATAACTTCAAACCCGATAGGGGCTTAAAGGGTAAAGCAGCTTAGAGTAGTTGCCATGGCAACATGCAAATCGGCTCAAGGCTGATTTCTTAAGCTGAGCCCACCGTCACATGACACAGGGTCACTTCCTTTTGCATGAAAGTTTAAGTGAGCGGGCTTTAAGATCAAGGCTGTCGCTATGCGCAGTTAACCTTCCCATGTCTCATCCCCTGAAACAGCGCACCTGTAATGAATCATTCAGGTTCAGCTCAAAAGCGGTTGGCTACCTATCCTATATCTCTCAACCAATACACAGTTATGTACGGCAGGAAACAAAGCGTAGACTGACTGTAACATAAATCTGATTGTCCAAAAGCTTTTCATTCACAAACACTGTTTGCATACAGCTTTGCATAAAGACTTGTGACCTCCATAAATTCATTGTCACAAGGTTTTTTTCTCAGCGTTCCTTTTTTTATTTTATTTTTTTTACTCAACCTCATGTTGTTTCAAATGTGTATGATCCATAAATTAGATATGTCATATAGTAGGCTGTATAATAGCAGATGGTACCCAAACTTCTCCTTTTTACCATAAATACAGCAGATATTTTCTATTAAGGGTGTTGACCTTTATTTATTTATTTATTTATTAGACTTCTTAACCCTTAACTCTTTCTCTGCCACTGACAGAAATGTTCAAGCTTTCTGTGTTTTCACTACAGTAGGGGGCGCTGTTACACATCTTCTGAAAGAGTATTGAATCCCTGGTTCAAAACACAGCGAAGAAGAGACAGAAACAAGCGATCACATGTGTCAATACATGCAAAATTAAATGAACCCATTCATTAAACTTTAAACAGAATATAAATCAAAGTTGTGTAACTGTAATTGAAATCGGTAACCCAGGAAGTGGTTTAGGACAGCTCATTGATAGAGACACTCATAGAGCTAAATCCTCAAAGCGTGCATTTAAAGTACAATCGAAACCAAGTACTAAAACGACAAGGATATCAACTTTGAGAATATTTGCAGAAATATCCATACATTTAAATGTAATATTTGGTTGAAATTTTGTAATTAGCTTGTAATTTTGTAATTAAATTTTGTTGTTTACTGGTTTGTATTTCTGACTGTTTGCAAATGGAGCTTTCAGAACAGTTACTGAAACACAGATCACATCTTTGATAGATGTGACAGTATCTTGCAATGCAGGGTACTTTAATATTAGCCATTATGCATTATACAATTTTTACAGTGCATGTTTAAACATGCTATGTTGCAGTAAATAGGCAAATCAAATAATTTTTCATCAACATCTAACTTTAAACAGACTGTGATTCATGCTTGGATCTTCAGATTTGAAGGTTTTGGTGAAGAGGAGAACTCTAATGCTTGACTGCTTGTCTCACATAGCTAACTCATGATATCAGACTTGAAAATCAGAGTGCATGAGTCATAGGGAACTTTCTTTCTTGTTGTCTTTTTTTTTTTTCTGACGGCCACTGGTAGCAGATCGATAGCTGTCAAACCAGGATTTTTGTATTAAAACAAAACAGCTTTTCTGTGAAGAACAAAAAAAGATTGGAATGACATAAAAGTGACCAACTAATGATCGAATTGTCATTTTATGACTGGACTCATATGCGGGGTCGTATCTTCCCAGGATCAGTCTGTTCTATTTTTGTGGAGACACTCATCCCATCAGCGGCTCTCTGATATTTTCATGCTGATTTGAATTTCCTTTCGGCTCCGCAGATTTTCAAAGACATGCCAGTGTCTGGAGGAGGGCAGGGCAACTCCCAGCTCAACCTGCCCAGGCGGAGAAGCACAGACAGCAAGGCCCCGTCCTGCAGCGAAAGACCCCTCACGCTTTTCCACACCCCCTCATTTTCAGAGAAAGACAAAGGTACTGTGCGCCAGCAAGTCCTTTCTTTAAAAAAATAGAAAAAGTCCATTTTTTTGGAAGTATTGAACATACTTTTACTGTTATTTTTGTTTATTGTAGGGGACATTGTAATATTTTAAGATAACAGATTATTGACTTTTAATGAGCTGCAAAAACTTGTAATGAATCTAAAATATATGAAAGTTTCACTTTTTGAAGTAAGTTACAATTCTTTTTTTTTCAGGCACACTACTAATTTTTACAAACGCAATATCCTGCAAATTAAATTTAATATAAAGCTAAAGGAAATCCTGAAGATTGTTTCTTTCTCCAGGAATTTGTTAAATTGGATTTTATGTGCTTTAAGTCATCTGGAGGAGGAAATTCGGTTCCTTCTCTACAAATTGTGCTACAGATAACAATGGAATTAATTATTAAAATAGTTTCAGCTTTCAAGCTGGCACACCTATGACCCGACACCACCCTGTTTGCATTTACTGTAAAAACATTTTGCTGCCAACCTCCTCTGGGCTTATGAGAAGTGATCTACTCTCCAGTGTTAGATGCAATTTAGCTATTGTCTAAACACAGAAAATAATTAGCTGTATACTTGAATTGCTTATTAAAAAATAAAAACTGCCGTTCTAATCAATACAAACCACTAGATCCCACCAAACCCTGTTTCAGCCACAGGCTGGATTAATTACATTAGCATACTACAGTATGTACTCCACATTAGGATAGCAACATTTCTGATTTTCCATCAACAGTGGAGAAGAGGAACAGTGTGGTTGTAAACTCCAGTGCAGACTCGCCATCAGTTAATTGCAACAGCACACTCAGCTGGACTCGACTCAATAGCCTGCCCACCGGAGACGGAGACCAAGATGTGCTTCAGCAGAGTCGGCCTAATTCAGTGTAAGTGCACAGTACTTCGTTCAAAGCTAAAGTGTGTTCAAATACCATCTCCGCTTGGTTGCTGGTGTTTATTTGAGCGTCCTGGTTAGAACAACAGAACAACATTGCCTGGACCAATTCCATGAGTTTATTCTTACAACAGAAGATAGTGTTCTAAAGCACCATTTTAACTTATCAAACCAACCAGCTTTCTGTTTAATGTGACTAACTTAAACATAAATACAACCTGAACTTTCTGGCCCTCAGTTGAAACTTCAGATCACACAGATGCCTACTGGAATGACTGGATTTTGCTCAGCAACAGGACTTCTGACTGAACTTTTAGTAGTGTTTTAGGGTTGCTTGCACCAAAACGTACTGTAGTCATAATCTAGTTTTGTTTGCATATTACAAATTTTATATAAATGTCACCACAGCTCAACGTGTCTAAACCGCATGCGCTAACTTCTTTGTTGTTGGCTCAACGTTACAGGATGTCTACATACAGTAATAGATCACATGTTATAGATCATTCGTTTTATTTCCAGAGACAGCAAGGGAAATCCTGTTTTCCTTGATGCATCACCTTCAAAGCAAACACACACAAATACAAACACACTCTCCCTCCCAAGACCTGCAATAATGCTTTTCTCTGAAAACGTTCCAATCTCCTACAGGCTTTTTCCACTGTTGATTGTTTAAAAAGACACACTGTTTGCTGTACACATCTCACTGTCTCTGGTGGGCCATGGGTCGGTAATGCATTTTTAAATCACTGTCTTGTGCCCATTTTTAGGGCTCTTAGCTGTGCACAGCTATGGGATGAGTATAGGGGTAGTTATTTGAATGCTGTTTCACTAGCATGAGCACACACGGAGCAGATGTTTTCTTCATTGGAATGACAAGCCGTTTTAGGGGAGTGTTTATAAGTCTTGTAACACTCCAAAGAGAAAGGGAAACTTGAAATCGCATCATACGACTCCTTTAAAAGACAAAATTAAAAATCTTAAATCTTATCAATCTTTTAAAAAAATCATACATTTTTTTGGCTTACGTAAGTAGTTCATTAGATTTTTTCCCTCCACATATATTGTATGACCTTGTTTTGATTTGACTTTTATTTATTTACTTTTTGAACATTTTGTATGTTAGTTTGTACGTTAATGTGTTTTGAGTTTTATATAAATTAATGGTTGTTGCATTTCTTAGGAAAAGTGTGCCAAAATAACTAGAAGCATATGTAGAACATTAGCTATATAATGTAATAAACAATGCATGAAATAAATAAAGCAGAGACATCAAAGAGCAACCATGTACTGTACAGAGGTCACTCAGAACCGCTTAGCTATCAGATGCCTTAGCAAGAACAAGAACATAATAACAGTGCCATCGCTACTAAATTATGTTACATCTGTTTGAATAAGTAATTATAATTTTTGCGTTTGCTATAAAATACACAAAATGTATATTACCATGTCTTGCACATAACTTTTAGATTAAGTTGTTGTTTCAGGGTCAAAGGGGCAGGTTGTTTTATCAGAGAATGAACAGGGTTTTGATATGATCTGCGTTTCATTTCATTACTTTGCATTGGCGTCTTTGCTTGCTTTGAGGTTTATTATGTGAACGGAAATTATGAAACCCAGCACAGCCCTCAGATTCTCTCAATTTCCTGCCAACATATTTATCGTTGAGATCCATGACTGCCGAGGTCTTGATTTTAAGTGGTGTTCCCCATGGTTCTGTCATCGGCCCTTTCCCAATCTCACCCTCCCAGTAGATCACACTCTCACATTTCAGATTATAAAACAGTTTTGTTCATTTCTTTAATTTAGTACTGTCATAGAAATATGCGATTCTGGTCTATGTATATAAATTCTCTGCACATCATACACAAAGTCATTAATCAGCTTCAGGGCAAGTCAAGACATGCTCTGACTTGGCTGAAGTAGCAAACAGTCTCTCAGTGCTTTCTTCCCAATAAGAGTAATAACCAGTTGCAATTTTTCTTCTAAAATTTATTTCTAAAATGCAGAAGCATGCTGTATTTGTACCTGCCTCCTTGTTAATGTTTCATGCAGGTTTATACTTATGAAATTAATCAAATTCCTAAACTGTTCTTGATCTATATTTTGATGGGCCATGTAGCTTTTTTTAGCCTTGTTTTGTCGGCCCGTGTTGCTTGGTTTTCGGGCATTTGGCAACACTGCTCGCTCTCTCTCTCTCTCTCTCTGTTAACAACACTCTTGCAAACCATGCAAATAGCAGAGCCAAGTCTAACATGTTTAACATTTAAGCAACCAAACTCTAGAATTTCTCCGTTTCGAAGGCTGCACAAGACTAATGATAGCAAACAGAGAACCGAGTATCAAATGTGAATGCATAATTAATAAGCATGTATAATTTAGATTTTATGGGCATTCTGTTAAGCAATGCTAATATTTATTTTTATTTAGCGATATCTCAACATGACCCAGTTTAAAGGGAAAATAAGAAATACTGCCAGCTGTTAAAAGAGAGTGATAGCTGTATTTCTCTCACTGATAAGAAGGTTCATATGATAATCATTTATGTGGAGAGCAGGAACATTCTGACCATGGAATGTGACAGTAGAAAGAAAAACAAAACCAAAGAAATATTACAAAATATGAGATGAAATAGTGTGTAATTAATTTTTTTTAAATATTTATATTATTTTTATATTATTCTTTATATTTCAGAAGACATTTAATCCTCTAACTTTCTTGAGTTTAATATCTTCTCCTCTGAGATCCTTAAACATGACATAAATGTAAAGAGAGTGTAGATGAAAAAAGAGAGGAAAAGTGATTGAATGCTATGATTTGCTTATTGCCCTCTTCTTATTTGTAAATTTAATACCACTTGCAGTGTTCACTGCAAACACAATCTTACAAAAATATGAAACTATTTTATTTGTTGGCTTGTTAAATCTCACAAAAAATAGATATAGTTACATAATAAATATAATAATAGTTAATATACCAAAAACATTACAAAATAAAATGCAGCCGTTTACTTAAGTATGGCATGATATGTGGTATCATGTGGTATCGAAATATTTTTGTGGATTCAGCAGAAAATCCAGTTTTTCAATCCCGTCAACACCCTTTTTGTTTGGCAGTCAGTGAAGGTTAATCCAGGTAAACATTTATGATATTATGAGATTAATAGTCACAGCACTGCTCTGTGTGTGTGTGTGTTCAGTTGTAAATCAGCCGTGAGGATTGGCCACAGGAAAGCCGCAGGACTGAGATGAATGCAGTCGTCTATATATAGATGTATACTGTATATTAAGTGTGGCAGTGCTGATATACCTGTCTCACAGGCCCCTGAGGCCCCAGCAGGCTGTAAATCAAAGAAGACCTGGAGATAGATAAACTGCTTGAGAAAACGTGGGATCAGTTGAATTATGTTGGCTCTTACAGTCTAGAAAATTAAAAAGTGGAACCTTTACTAGAAATTAAAGTAGTATGCAAAGGACATGGGTCCTTTTATGGAAAGTAAACATATTAAACGCATAAAGATAATGTGTATGTTTAGTCATTGATTGATTAGGGTTGTGGGATGCGTCTGGATATTATATAGCCGAAGATTAAATACATGTAAAATAAATAAAATACAAATGCAAATATAGCTTCTAGCAGCAATTATGGGCACTCCAAAGGCTGCGTTTGACTCAGTGCTCAGGCTACAGAGCTCTTATAGACCAATGAGCACAGGAACCTTCCATTTTCTAACATTAAATAAAGAATGATGTGGTCTGTGTGATGGTCCAGTGCATCTTGGCTTTGACTGGTTGAGAGTCCATTACCACTACTAATATATGGACCTTTAGATTGTTAAAGTTAACTCACCATTTGAGGTCATGCTGTTCCCATGACAACCCCACTATCTGCTGTGAATGGATGCTGATCAGGTTAGTGATGAGTGTGTTGTTTGTGTGTGACGGATGCTCAGCTACAAATTCCACATCGTCCAATAAGCAGCTTCATCTGCTTCTCTGCACATAAAATACTGATTGTGATGATATCAGCTTTCTCATTTATGCCTCTCTTTAGATTTTATGTGAATTTTATGTTTGATTCGTTCTGCAGAAGCATTGTTTCTTTATGCTCAAAGGTGAAGCGCATAATTTTTCGGCCACTAATGTTGTCAAACAGAAGGTGCCGAAATCATGAAGGTTTTAAGGTCAGGTTTCTTACACACAGATAGTCACACCCCAAACTGGTGTTAATCAGTAAATTAATCGAAAAGTAAGCAAAACCCAAATTCAGAGCCTCTAGCCGTCAGTTTTTTTGTTTTGTTTTTTCAATCCTGATAATACTTTCCCCTTAAAAGCATCCCACTGTGTGTGTATTCGGCGCTAGACGACCATTGCATGTTATTTATTTTCTACTCTTATCTACAGTATTCATACTATTATCTACGGTTCTACTACTATATATTACTACTATTATTCAACTATTATCTTCTACTATTTCATTTTTTATTTTATTTTAGGAAGCTTGGTTTATACATTAAAACTGAACTGACATTGTACAATGTTTTCATTTCAAGCAATGTGTTCATTTTAATTTCAGTAGTTCAAAATATTCAATAAATAAGCGTAAATAACTTTAATTAGTTGTCTTATAATCATTAGACATGCACATTCTACATTCTCTTATAACAATTGTGTAATTTACAGCAAATATTAGACTTGTTTAATTAAATAAATATATTAATTATAAAATAAATAAATATTTCACATATTAAATAAAATATAAAATAAAATACTTGCCTGAAAAACATATCTGTAATGTTTTAATATAATCTATTTTTATTGTTTTGCATATTCATGCAAAAATAATAATAAATAAATGACATTGTTTCTGTCATTTACAGTCAAAATCCAAAGGTTCGCAGCAGTATGACAACAAGGTAAGTTCATCCAGTTTTACAACCAGCATTGAAGTTTCCATAGACAATCTTGAAAGAAAAACAAAGAAAATGGAGAAACCTTATACATAAATACAAACCCTGTCAGAGGAATGAGACTACTCGTGTTACATTAACACTAATTGACTAATATTTTTCCTTAGCATGTTTACCTCAGTTCTGCTGAGCATGACAATTAAGTCATCATTTACTCTCCAAACCAGCGTCTGACTTTCAATATCCAGTGAAAGACAAAAAGAGATGCTTCGGCAAATATTCCCACTGCTACAGTGTTTCACAGGCAGCCTGATGGGAACATTCGTCAAAACATCTCCTTTTGGGTTCACCCAGGACATGCAAGACGCGAGTTGCATAAACGATGACAGAATGCTCATTTTTTTGGCTTTTCTCTTTAGCATGAAACTCTCATGCATGATTTATTGCATGATTCTGTTTCTTTGAACTGATGATGCAACTTCCTCTCAAAGTCTCTTGTGAAAGCTCCAGCTCAGCAGCTGCCATAACATAAATGTCGGTGCTGGGATCACATAGTGTGTGTGTGTGTGTGTGTGTGTCCCAGTCCGGCTTCACCCAGTCCCACCTCACCACGCTCCCCCTCGTGGCCGATGTTCTCTGCCCCCTCCAGCCCCCAACTGGCCTCCAGCACCTCCACCGAATCCTCCCCTGTCAGGTGTGTGTCCTGCTCTGGCCTGCTTAGACAGCTATCTATAGAAGTGCGGTATTCTAATCGTTCGGTGTTAAGCTTCAGCCTTGCACATTCACACCTTCCTACTCACATCTGAGCGTATACATCAACTAATTTCATCACACTGATGGGTAATATATACTGTGTTTTATGAGAAGTGTTATTTCTGTTCTTGCATATACTGTACATGTGATGAATAATGAATGTACACCAGCCATATTTTGGTTGCCATAATGCTCATTATAGTATATGAACATACAGTTTACTCACCTAAGACAGTACAGGGTAAAAAGGTCATTCATTGATTTAATATCCTGTACTTGTT
This sequence comes from Enteromius treurensis, assembly GCA_032275025.1. Taxonomy (NCBI): domain Eukaryota; kingdom Metazoa; phylum Chordata; class Actinopteri; order Cypriniformes; family Cyprinidae; genus Enteromius; species Enteromius treurensis. The sequence continues at coordinate 13,796,446 of JAUCMU010000046.1, read as the reverse complement.
TATGCTCAAAACTAGGAATACACAATACATTTGACCCATAACGGTCATTGTTATTATAATTTTTTTTTTTGTAATTAGTATCAGTTGTTATTGTATATTTAATTAATTGTATAGCCCCTACTTTTATGTTTAGATTACTTTTTCTGTCATCTGGTGCGTACAGATTAAACCTTTAAAAACACTTAAAAACACAATTTTTCATACCGCACATAATAACTTTGTTTTCCCTTATTTACTTGTAGCATTTAAAATGACTAATATTTAGTGCTTTATTTTTCTGTATTGCATTTATTTCAGACAAAATGGAAGAAAATATTAATACTGGCCAGTATTTTCATATGGGTGTATGTGTATTATACAATATGTTACAGAATTAACACATTCATGCACTGAAGTGTTTACATGGGAACACAAAGGTATTTCTTAAAACAATATGATAGAAATAAATAAAAGCGTACCATTTGAAAGGTATAATTTTCCTTTGCCATGGTGATATCATGGTCCTTTGGATACCAAAATAAATAAGTGTACAGTTTTATATTGTTTTGCATGTTCAAATGAATAGTTCTGTATCCCTCTGCGTTGTTTGTTTGTTTATTTGTTATGTTAGGAAGATAACTGAGCCTTTAAATCTCCTTTGTACATTTAGATACGTTTATAAATCAAGAACAAGGCACTTACAGCTGTATTCATGAACTGCTTACTAATGACTATTAATGTTGGAACAATGCTTTATAAACTGACTATTTACTAATGCTTACCTAATGATTCATAGAAAAAAAAAGTACTGTACGACTTAATCAAAAGGGAAAAGGAACTAGGGTGATAAAATAAATAAGTAATACAAAATAAACAAAAACAAAGTCCACTTAACCTTAAACCCCAAACCCACTACCCTAACTAACCAAATAAAAATGTAAAAAAGAACCCGAAATCTTTTGTGTATCCGACACCCTAATTAACCTACACTGCTTATAAAACAAAAGACGCACCATCCTTACCTACTGTAACGCTCAGTACAAAGGCAACGGAGATCAGAGGTAAGTATAAACAAAAGAAGTATTTATTTT
>JAUCMU010000046.1:13780843-13794692 GCA_032275025.1 Enteromius treurensis | reverse complement strand
TTGGAGTAGTGCTTTCCTTCCTGCAAGAAAAGTTGGAGTGCAGGCTGTCGCCCTCCACTTTGAAAGTGTATGTGGCTGCTATCGCAGCCCATCACGATGCAGTGAATGGCCGGTCCATTGGAAAGCATGATCTCGTTGTGAGGTTCCTGAGGGGCGCAAGGAGGTTAAACCCTCCAAGATCGCCCCTGATACCCTCTCTGTTGTGCTAGCAGGCCTTCAGAGGGGTCCCTTTGAGCCGCTGGATTCAGTCAAGCTTAAATACCTGTCTCTTAAGACAGTACTCCTGACCGCGCTCACTTCCATCAAGAGGGTCGGGGACCTCCAAGCATTTTCGGTAAGCGAATAGTGCCTTGTACTCTCACGTGGTCCTGAGACCCTGGCCTGGATACGTGCTCAAGGTTCCCTCCACGCCCTTCAGGGACCAGGTGGTGAACCTGCAAGCACTGCCCTTGGAGGAAGTGGATCCAGCCTTGGCGTTGCTGTGTCCCATCAGAGCATTGCGCTCGTACGTGGACCGCACCCAGAGCTTCAGAAGCTCTGAGCAGCTCTTTGTCTGGTACAGAGGTCAGCAGAAAGGGAAGGCTGTCTCCAAGCAGAGGTTGGCCCACTGGATAGTGGATGCCATTGTCTTGGTGTACCAGGCCCAAGACGAGCCGTGTCCCCTGGGCGTGAGAGCTCACTCCACTAGGGGTGTAGCGTCCTCCCATGCGTTGACACACGGGGCCTCGCTGGCAGATATTTGTTAGTCCATATTTGTGTTACCACACATTTACCTTCCTGCTGGCAGGGTGTGGTTCTCCGTAGCGCCCTTCCACGGAAGGCGTGCTTCCCCCTTGTTCTGCCAAACTGTAACAACAAAAAGCAGGATCTGAAGCAGTCCTCGTGAAGGTCGAAATCCCTTCTCTAGAGTTTAAAATACTCTTTAGTTCAGGAACGCGAACTAGACAGGCCCTGGCCCTGGGACCAAGCTGTTGCTGCTGTCTCGGCCACAATCAAGAAATTGTACTTTTAGGGCCTCTTTATAAATTATGGATTTTTTTTATTACTATTTTTTTTTTTAAGTAATGCTTTTAAGTGTGAGCACTTCCTGCCTAACAACAAAAAGGAGGATCTGAAGCAATCCTCGTGAAGGTCAAAATCCCTTCTCTAGAGTTTAAAATACTCTTTAGTTCAGGAATGCGCAGTTTGGCTCCCTCCGGTAGCAAGGGGCTACCGTTGATCCCTGCGGGTATCACGGTAAGCGAGTTGCACTGGAGCGTTGGGAAGGTTATGACCTTAGACAGCAGTCGTCGACACGCTTACACCTGTCTACAAACTGCAGTGCTGTTGGTTGTGACCAACCCACTCTGTGATGTAGAAAAGTGGAGGCGTGTTTAAACAAGCCATTTAAGGGGGGTGTGGACAAGTCTTTTATAAAGAATATCTTTTTTGTTTTGAGACTTTAGGGATCCGTGCACTTACAGCTTGTAAATCACATCATATGACCTCTTTAAATCTAAAGTGATACATTTTGTCAACCCAGCCCTGCAAATTAAAGGCTCCAAATGCTTGAAAAGGTTATTTGTTGGGAGATAGTCAACTTGATTACTTCTGGCGAGTGATGAACTTGAATCTTCCTTTCACACTGAGGATAAACAAGGATAAAGTTTTCAGTGGCATCCAAAATGATCTTCTGTTTGCATCTTTGTCTCTTAGTTCATCCGTCGAGAGAGCCAGGCTGGCTGGAGGGCACCTTGGACGGGAAGACGGGGTTAATTCCGGAGAACTATGTGGAGTTTGTCTAGCTGGGAGCGAGGCACAGAGCCCGCTTTAGAAAACGACTCAACTTCCACAGAAAAGCCGAGTTAGTATGCCTGAGCGTGTCTGTGTGATAATATGGTTTTCTGGCAACTTTGGCATTCCCCTAGCATCATTGTTCCATGCATCCCACAATGCATTGCCGCTGTTTCACAAGTTCAACGCAAGGTAAAAGGGAAAAAAAACAAGCCCTGGGACCAAACTGTTGCTCCTGTCTCGGCCACAATCAAGAAATTGTACTTTTAGGGCCTCTTTATAAATTATGGATTTTTTTTTTACTATTTTTTTTTAAGTAATGCTTTTATATGTGAGCACTTCCTGGTTCTCCATGATGTAAAATGTGTGCTGTTTCTATGCAGTCTGAGGCTTTATGAATGTCTTTTGTGTCCTCGTATCTGTTTGGTTTAGAACTACTAAGAGATAACTTAATTATGGGTGGAAAAAAACAAAAACTCTTGCACTCTTTTGTATATCAGGAAGCATTTATAAAAAAAAAAATTCTTCTTTCTTTCTTAGCATGTAAGTCGAAACGTGTAAATTATTTCTTAATGTGAATTAATTTCATATGTAAGCCACACTTATTTAAGCATTATCTCGGATGAGATTTGTGTTCTTTTGGAGTGTATTAACATTGTAAATAAGTGACAATTGATAAGGTATAATTTTTTGTAAAATGTGAATTATATATTTTTATTGTAGCACACTAACTTAATTTTTTAATAGCCCGATTGATCTTTATACATTTTTAAGACAAAAAATATGTACAATTTTCTGAGCCTTAATATTCTTAAGGATGTCAAACAAAAAAAAACAAAAAAACATGGTTCAGTTGTTTAGATTTTTTTTTCCATTAAATAATAATAATAAAGGGAAAAAATCTTAATTTTGTTGCGTTTATTTTTTTAATAACAAAACTCTTTTAAAGTCTAGTTAGACTTGGTTTAGTCTTCGTATGCATGGTACAGATGAACTAATCTGTGGAATTAAGTGTCTTCTTTATTTAAAAATGATTTTATTTGTATTCTGAACTTTACAGACCAGTTATAAGGCTGAGAAGAATATAAACTAGTGTGTCAGAGCGTAGATTTGTGACAACATTCATATACTGTACAATCGAAAAAACAGCAAATTAGCACAATTTCACAGTACAACAAAAACACTACCCTCCCTCTGAACAAATTTTGTCCAACATTTAATCAAATATGTGTAAAGATCGACACTGACTACAGGAGAGGTGTAATACAGAAGTCATACAAAACTATTTTTTAAACAAATCCTTTACAATGGATTTTACATATAACTGAAATGCAAAAAACAAAAAAATGAGACTAATGAAAGCCATTTACCAGTGAAATATGATTTGCCCTTAATCTTTAAAGATAGTATCTGCATGAATTTTTGTACAAAATATACTATGTCAGGCCAGTATTAGGGTAGTGCAAATTCTCAGGCTCTGATACATTACTTTTACACATAGCTTTATATATTTTTTATATTTTTACTAGTTAATTTTACAGCATTATACATGAGACCAAAGCCTAAATCTTTAGAAAAGAAATAGAAAAGCATAAAATAAAGTAAAAAGAGCCTAGAGTTGGGTAGTAAGTGCTACTGTAAAATCTAACTGCTTTAAATATTTATTTATTTTGAAATCTGCTTTGCTTTGGTCACTCTGTTGCACTATACAAAATATACTTGCATCCCTGACTTACACCTTTAAGCTGTCGTTCTTTAAAACAGTGATCACTCTGTATATTCCCTATAGATTTATAGAATTTACATTTACATACAACATAACACTTTTTTTTTTTTTCAAAAGTCCATCTGTAATACAGATCTTGACAAAAAAAGGTAGCAATACAACTTCGTATTAAAATTATTTTGCTGTAAAATGATGTGTATATCAAAGAGAATCTGTGTAATTATATTTTAGTTGCTCTTAAAAATGATCAATGACCAAACAAAAAAAAATATTTTCTAGACATTTCAGCACACCTCTGAATTTACACAACCTGCATTTTATGGCTCACAAACTCCCTTCGCAAGGCCTACTGTGAAACGAATAGAAAACGCGGCATCTCACAAACCTAGCAAGAATTTGTAAAAAAATAGCTTGTTAAAATACACTCAAATAGTTGAGGAATCCGACAGGAGGACAGGGATATGTACTGTGACATTTCAATTTCACATCAGTCGCTGGAAATGAGTGTTAAGCAAACAGTGTCTGGGTAATGCTCCAAAAGCAAGAGTCCTTCAAAACATTCAGTTTCAAAAAATGGCCATGAGTTTTTAGTACTGCACATGACCAGGTTAATCATCTAATTCAAACCAGCAAATATAGTCGTTGTGTTTTTTTTTATTCAGTTAGGTCAATGTTTGAATGTGCAATTATCTTATATACATAAACGCTAGAAATTCCCGAAATGTGCAGGATACCCAAGTGCAAAAAAACAAGGAATAATATAGAAGGAATATTAAATAAATGTAAATTCAGTAATTATTTACTCACCCAAACCCAGCTCATACAACAAAGTGATAGAAAAAGCACTACATATCATTTTGGAAGAGTAAATCATGACCGAATTTTCATTTTTGGGTTAATTATTCCTTCACGCTGGTAATCAAGCGTAGCTGGTGCCAAAACCCTGAAGCGCAGGCAGCAATGTCAGTTGACACGTAACAATGAGCAAACACATGCCCGAGCACGAGGACAACAAATGTTCCTTTTGTTCTGATGTTACCACAAAAGAGTGCGTTTGTGGCTTGACACCACAGGGACACTTCAAAGACACAGACAAGAAAAGTGGGTCAAAACTTGTGGGCCTCAAATGGGTTGCCAGATTTAGAATATGCAAAGAGAATTCTGGAAACATTTCAATTAAAAACGGCATGACAGAGAGAGAGAGAGAGAGAGAGAAAAAAGGCGTCGGCAGATGTTCAAGCGAGCGCAAACATTCAGCGAATAGCATGAACACAAGGGAATGCTGGGATGCACTAATCTGAATGTGACCAGAATGGATGGAAATCTGATAAATTACCCTGAACTCGTTGACTGATTTCATGACTGCTTGCAAGTCAAAATTGTTATGTATTTGTATGTGAACCTGAGGTAATAAAATAGTCTATACTTATAGTTCTAACAATAATAGTTCACACTTATTAAAACGAAATATACCACAAAACCAGTCATAAGTGTCCATTTTTCCCATTTTTGGAGATTTATACATCATCTGAAAGCTGTATAAATGAGTTTTCCAATGAGTCTTTATAGATCTGGAATCTGAGGGTGAAAAACAAAAAATAAATACTAAGAAAATCACCTTTAAAGTTGTCCAAAGAATGTTCTTTGCATATTAATAATCAATCAGTATTAATATCATTAATACATTTATGGTAGGAAATGTACAAAATATATTCATGAAAGCTGATCTTTACTTAATATCTTAATGATTTTTGGCCAAAATGAAAAATGGATCATTTTGACCCATTCAATATATTTTTGGCTATTGCTATAAATATACCCAAGCGACTTAAGACTGGTTTTGTGCTCCAGGGTCACACACACGTATATCATTTTCTCAACCTCATGCTGTTTGCGAATAAATGACTTTCTTCTGTAGGGGGATACATTTTTTAAAGATCTATTTTTATCGAAAAACTTGGCCTTTTATCAACGACAACGAAGACTGATTCATGAAAACATCTTCCTACCGAGTCACATTTGTATATTAAATCGGCTGATCAAGATCACAGAAGGTCCTAATGGACTGGACCGATCTGCTTCTCAACATTTTTGGTGAATAATGACTTTGTTATGGTGTCAATTTGTAAAATGAGTCGCAGATGAGCCATTTTTACAAGACGCTGTTGAGGTCAGCAACCAGGAAATGATTCAGGATCTTTCCTTTTGTGTTTCACAGAGTAAAGAAAGCCATAGGATGGAAAGAACATGAGGGGGAATAAATAATCTGGCGAATCTCAAAATAAGAATTTCGTGGAATTTCGGAGCGACCTTTTCGATTTGAATTGAATGATCGCGTGGAATTTTCTCGGTGCTCCATGCAAAAGGGTTTGCCGATTTGGAGAATCAATGAGACTTCAAAAAAAGGCAAAATACGGCCTTGTTTCGTGGGCTGCTTTAAAACTTCGAGCTGCCACCTACAGAGAACCATCACGGCAGGTTTAGACAAGGGCAGAAACACGTGATGCATGTGAATCATCGACAAGTCATTGCGTTGGCCTGAGAAATGTTCGAAATCAGTTTGCAAAGCGCAAAAAAGGCACATTTCCCTTTTTTGATATACCTTTGTAAACATTGCAGCAGTGTACATGCAAAAAAAGAGAAAATATCGCTAAAAATGTTCTCATTTCTCGTATTCAGTCTGCTCCAAGTACACACAACCATGTCCTTTGTCCTGCTCCACGAAGCGTGAACTTCACCTCTTCCTTCTGAGAGTCAAGCAGAAGCGACGGTCTCCCTCGACTGATTCAGGATGCTGGGGGGGAAACAGGCAGGTTGGACTAGCGCTGGTAAGAAAAGGGTGGCTTTAAGGCATTATGATCGAAGGCGGTCATTTCTGATGGAACAGAAGAGGCTTGACACTCCCGTCTTTAAATTTTGGTAGCTGATGGCTGATGATCTCTGCCAACATCTCGGGAAACTCCACACTCAGAGATTTATTCACAAACGTGTAGAAACAGAAGTTGAGAAGCCCCTCCACCATCTGTGGACAAAAGTAGCGTGGTTTAAACAATGACACCTAACGCATATACATTCATGAGCGGTGATATATCTTCAGATATTCCATGTTTAAATATCGGTATTAAGAAATACATTTTCCGCTGTGGCTGTTTTTGACAGCACACGTCGTCTGTATTCATCATCATTAGCTAACAGTTCTGCCGAATAAATAGGCTAAACGTACTGTGGCATTCAAAAAATACGTTTTGATGAAAAATAAGTCCTGTAAATGGTGTTGCAATAGCTATGCTGATGTTATTCAGTATATTTAAACATGTATAAGCCATGTTGGTTTTAAAAAATGCTTCATTATACCTATATCTGATCAGCGGTGTTTAATAGTTGGAGGTATTAGTGCTGTCAACCGAGTCATCCCTTCCAAAGGTTTATGTACTGTGTGTATTAATTATGTAAAGATAAATACATATACATGTATATATTTAAGAATAAAAATTGCATTTATATATTAATTACATGTATAAATAATATAGAGCTTATGAACATAAATTTATACATGTAAATATTTTCAAAACATATGCAGTATCTGTGTGTCTTTGTATATACAAAAGAAATATACACAGTACACACACACACATATATATATATATATATATATTGCACATTACAGAGATTTTTTATATTCGTATGTATCACTATTTTTGTTTAGCATGGTATAAACCATTCTTAAAATCAATATACAAATAATTTATACATTCATTTATTATTACATTTATAGGTGCACACATTAAAAGTCAGTCATTAAGGTCAATCATTGTTGTAGCAGAGTAATCAGATGTAAATGAATGGTTTTAGCAAGCTACCTTCATAAAAACCAACATTTCATAGTATTTTCTATATTTTTGATCGTTTATTTTCTCCTAAAGCACCGAAGGCTGTTACCATTGCTGGGTAGATCATTTACAAATTGTATAATAATTTGCATTACGCATACTAAATGTACTAAATGTATGTAGCTTTTGGATTGCTTTTGACCCAAATTGTAAAACATATATTTCATTCTTAGTTATCAACATCAAAAACGGCATGCTGCCTATTAATTTATTACCATTATGTAAATAATATGCAATCATGTGATTAATAAAAAACGTAACTGTAATTACAAGGACTTTAAAATGTAATATAATCGAATTATAAGTAGTCACATTTCGGAATCTGATTCGTGATCCAGATTATATTATATGATCAGTTACTTCAGCTATAGCAAGGCACTTGAATTTATTCCTTAACGTCCCTGTTCCTGGAGCTCCAACCCTAATCAAACACACCTGAACCAGCTCATTAAGATTTTCAGGAACACTTAATGTGTTGTGTTCAAGCAGGGCTGGAACTGAACTCTTTGGGAAGGTAGATCTCCAGGAACAGGACTGGGCATTCTGCCTTTACACAACGCATGATGTTTACGTACTTGCTTAAAGAACGTTTCTGGCTTGGCGTCTTCTTCGCTTTTGTAGACGCAATGAAACCAGTAACGTGTCTTGTTTGTGTAAGCTGCCAGCTTACCTCCTGCATGGAGTCCAAAAGCTTAGTGAGCTGGTAGAACCTCTGCCAGTTCTGGCTGGAGTTCTCCTCTCGTTTAACAATGGCTTTGCCCAGCTCCTTGATGTACGACATGCGGATCTCATCAAACACAGCTTGGCTTTTAAGGCCGTCCTTTGGTACTGTGGAAACAGATGGGGTCAGGATGAGACGTTTACTTTACATTATTGCCTTTTAATCAAGAAAATATTCCAAGGAGAAACAAATTCTGGATCTCATTAAAGACTCCCGACTAACGCCATATACTCCAATTGCTTTTACACTGAAGAAGAGCATTTTACAGATCACCTGATGTCAGAATTGCTCTGGTTGAGAGGTTACTGAGTAAAAGCTTCAAGCTTCAAGCTTAATGAAAGGTCAGATGTGACATCAAAACAGCCGTGGCTTGGACAGTTAAGTGGAACCTATAGAGGCGTTTCTATTTGACATTTTATTCGCCGCTGTCCCTGCTCCCCTGAATGTTTTGCAAAAGCACACGGAAGTCAATTAAGCGATTTTGCCTCTGTAAGCGTTGTCATAGAAACGATTAACTTCTAAGGGGGCGAAAACACGTCGAGATGTTCAAGTTGACATTTTGTAATCACAGTGATTCCGAGATGACTTGAAAGAATAAGATCTGCTTTGAAGGAGTGAAAAACGTATATTTGGTTTTGGCTCAACTGTGAAAATTCCTATCAGTCAGAAAACGGTGTTTTTGTGTCTCCAAAAGAGAGTAAATGCACAAAAACGACATGAAACAACATCTTTCATTGAATTCAGAGGGAATAAATGGCTTTGTACAATAACAGTGAAAAGTTCTAATGTTTTTAAATGGAAATATCGGTAACACAACCTTTTTCTAAATCCATAATTCTACCCAATACCTAAACTTAGCTATACATAAGCAGCAAATTATACGTTTGGGGCAAATATTGTAGTTAATGGTTTGCTAATTGTGATAATAAGACTTTAAAATAAAGAGTGACTGTGCATACTAATTCCAATTAATACTAATATTTATTTAATAGCTATTCAAAATTTGGATGGAAATCATTAGACATTTTTTTTTTTTTTTAATCAGAGTTCTTTGAAGAATATAAAGTTATATGATATAAATATACTGAAAAAAAGCTTTACTGTTGCTTTGGTCTTTTTTAATATAAAAAAAAAATAAATATATGAATACCTGAAAAAATAAATAAATAAATACATTTTTCAACACATAAGAAATGTTTCTTGACTACTAATTAATTAGCATATTCAAATACTTTCTGAAGGACATTTTTTCAACCTGGTGTAATGGCTGACGAAAATTTGAAAAGCTTTGCATCACATTAATAAATTGCATTTTTAAATATTAAAACAAAGATTTTTTTTAGAATTAAAAAAAAAAATGTATCAAATAAATGTATACTTTTTTTTAATAGAAGTGGATTACAAAAAATAAAAAAAAATTATGATTAATAATTTTTAAGATTTTTTATTCTTTATTTTTATAGGAATCTCAAGTCTTAATTCAAAACAAAAATCTTTCTAATGCCTTCATTCTGAGACGAAACCAAAATCCACTTCATAAAAATAGGTTATTTAAAAAAGTCTAGACCCATAAGTGCGGGCCCCAGAGGCGTGAGGCCCTGTGTGGGAGCACTGCCCCGTAACCTTCCTGCCGGTTCACATCCCAACTCAAAGGAAAGTATGCAAACCTGAAGTAAACGTGAATGTGCTTCACGTAATGGCTGTTGGCCCCGAGGCGTATCATCCAGGGATCTAAGGCCCAGGGATGCTGGATTTCAGCCCAGACAAACACTTGACTTGAATGAGCTTATGCAAAGCGCCGCAGAGGTTGACAGTCTCTGTGCAATTATATCCTGATCTCCTATCAGATGCGACAGCAGGATTTCAACACAGAGAGATCACAATGCAATCACAAATGCGATGGCTTATTGGTACAGCAAGGGTGCCCGTTTGTCAGGCTATTTCCCAATTGTTTGCATATTACACAGTGCCTGCGATGTTTAAAAATAGTTCTAAAAGTGAAACAGACTGCATGCATGTGGAGCATTCCTTCTGTTCTAGACAGTTCTTATATAACCTCATTATGTTAGGGCCCTATGATTTCCGCAGGACAGAATTACCAAATCCAGTCATAAAAACATAATTTACCGTATAATGTGGAATATCACAGAATTTTTCTAACTTTAAATGAATTAAATGAGCAGATCGTTACAATAGTATCTGAATATTAATCTGCAAAAGGATTTTTTAAAATATGAATTCTCCATTCTTTGCATGGCACAGACGCTTGGTTTTGTTTACTACAAACATACTAGAGTATGCATGACACAGGAATAAGTGTTGGAATATTTCAGGTTTAGTAGACGTTAGGTTCAAGGTAACGCTTCAGCCATTCATTTCAATTAGAATATTACTTATCGCTTTATTTTTTGAAAATGATTTCTGTGGTCACTGTATGTGCACACCGGCTGTATGCACCGCACTTCTGAATTGTGCTGACTGCTGATACCTGTGCTGAGGAGCAGGAGCACTTTCATGCAGAGATACTCGTCGTAGGACACCTGCAGCCTGACCAGCTCGTTGGCGATCTTCAGCATCTGGTTACACTGGTCATTCATGTAGGGTAGTTTCATCCTCTCCCTTTAACGCACACAGAGAAACATTCACATTCTGCAAGCATTTCACAGCACTGACAAATGCACAGTCTATACTGCAAATTCAGTGCATTGTTTGGCATACATCAAATATTTAAAATAGCAACACTGACTCACAATATTCAACTGAGGATGCATAATATAATTGGATTTACAATATGCAGCTACATAATATAGTTGTATAAATTATATGAAAATCGTTGGAGCGTATATGCTGGTTTAGTAATGCAGATCTAAATTCACTCACGTTGAACATTATATAAAATATCGGAATAAATATAGTATACTGTACATTTTAAAAAATGAACGGAAATGTGATAAGAGAAAAATCCTAATTTTGTAGCAATAGCCAAAAATCCATTGTAAGGGTCAAAATGCCAAAAATCATAAGGATACCTAAACTGCATTTCGTTTCCCTGTACTTGGCAATATAATATTAAATGAAATGCATTTACTTAATCAAAAAGTTTGCATCTAGTAGAGCATTTTACAATGCTTTAAAACACCATGCAAATGTATCATTAACATGATGCAAAATAAAAGACGGTACACAAACAAAATGTTTTGAATGAATGCCCAATTGACTGGCTTTAGTTTTCGTGACATTTTATGGCGCCTACAGGCTTAAAAAGCACATAATCTGTCACAGACGGCCAAAACGTTCCAGTAGTGTGTAGTAAAGGTGGACTCACTCATTGATGACGAGGTCTGGAGCAAAACACAGCATGCCTCCGTTACACTGCTGGTAGGATCTCCAGCCCAAGCCGAAGGACATGAGGAAGAGCCAGGAGCACTGCAGCAGCGTCATCTGGTCATCCAGGTGCAGATTTCTGAAGCCTTAATGTGACAGAGACACGAACACTTAAAATACACTGTCCCAAGAGTCCTACAGAAGCAACACAAACATCACTGAAGCAAAGAGACATAATTAGCCATAATTTTGGGCTTTGATTCAAAATGTTTGATTGGGAGATTTATTTTTCAGCTGCAGCAAAAAACACATTGATGCAACTTTAAAATGACATCAGTCTGTTCTGATTTTGACATGATGTCGATGTCAACACTCTCTGGCTCGTGTATTTTTTGCTGAATGATCATAATCATCTTTTCCTGATATCAAAACCTTCCAGAGACACTAGGCTTTGTTCATGAAACTGGAGCGGAACAAATTTGTGTAAATCGCTCACGAAACCACTGTTGCGTGAAACGTCAGATTCAATTGAATGAATTAATCATTAGGGCCAGATATATCTGGCACACAGAGAAACAGAGAGCGATCGCTTTTAACTTCCATATGGCATGTCTTCAAATCTCTGAAGATAATTACTGGTGTTGTCAGAATGTTCAAATGGCTACATTATAACGTTGTCTCTTTAAAGAGGATGTACAGCTCACAGAAATGAGTTTGTTCAAGCGTGTAGCTCTTACATAATCCTTCCACAAGTATTTCGCCCAGTAGGCCTATGACACATAACTAGTGCAGAAAAGAGGAGGGGGGAGGAGGGGGGGGGGGGGGGATGCTTGCAGCGATTAGAAAATCATGTGCTTGTTTTCTCACGCCATTGGCCAGTCATGTTCACAGTATGGGTCCTAAGTTGCTGGTAGCCCATTCATTTGAACAAAACAAAAACTATTCCATTTTCATCTCATTTTTCCAAAACTGAACCTGCACAGGGTTTAAGAGTTAAAAGAAATTAAACTAAGTCATTCTAAAAAGAATTAAAATGAAATATATATACTGTCATGCGGCCATGACCGATGTTAGAGAACCATAAACATGCAAATAAGATGCTTAATTATTAAAATACGTATTTTAGAGTCTCACGCTGGACGCGTCAGCAGGACGTAAGCGGTGCGTATGCAGAGCAGGAGCTGAACCGCGGCTTGTACTGCAGTAGTCTTTCTGTCATATTTTCCAGCGTTCTTCTCCGAACACTGTGTGCCGTGTGCTTTGATTCATGTCATTGCCAGCATACTTTGTTCTGCGACTGTCTTATTGTACAGTAGTTTACACAATAAACTTGAGCAAAGTTTGCAATATGTGTATAGGAAAAAATAGCAGAGCCTGTCAGCAAAAACGATGTCAGACCCTTTTTCATATAAGAAATATTAGATGTTGCCATGCAAAGGAAGGCTTGCATGCAGATGCTAGATTGAATAGGCTACGCTTTGAGATCCAAGGCAAATTTCGGAAAGAATTCCAACAATAACTAATAATTTAGCGTAAGCGGCGCAGCAAAAATAGACTCGGCGACGAAACTATCGCGGCACTGCCGCTCCTGCGTGCTGGGTGAAAGCTCTCATCCGTTAACGTGGGCGCCGGAAAAAATACGCCCTGCTTACGCGTGCAGTGTGAAACCCGCGTCAGGGGTACTTTAAGTAAAAATGTTAGATGAAAGGTCCAGATGAAAAAAACAAACAAAAAAAAAAAACTGATGAATTTGTGCATTTGAATGTGTTTGAAAGACGAAAGCCTTCTAAAGACAGAGGAATACTTTGATAAAAATGAATTTGTTTATCAGCAGATATAGTTGATATAATAATAAACTACTACTTAAGCCTTTGAATTGCTGTGTGGCCCTCTGAATAATCACAGGTCTTTATATGAATGTCAACAACACTGGACATCAGTAGGCTGTTTAGAAAGAAGCTTTTAGATGATGAAAGAGGAAACAGTATTTAGGGAGAATCTTGCAATCCATGAAAAAGTAACTGTAGTCTGACAACGAGTATTTTAAAATGTAATTTAATCTTAAGTACTTCTTTATTGTTCTCTGGCAGTTAATTCCGTTCAAATATATGGAGTAGGGGTGGGTGACGTGACGAAAATATTATTTTGTGGTATTTTATGTAGTATTTTTTTATTCATTTCTTAGGGGTGTAACGATACGTCGTATCGAATCGAACCGTTTGGTACGAGGCTTTCTGTTCGGTACGCATACGAACCGAACGATTCAGAAAAAAAAAGAAAGAGATTAAACTGTGTAAAATCTAATGTTTTCAGTGCTACGCTTAACAAGGCAGCGCAGATGACGGGACAGGGAACCCGCGTCTGCTCCTCCCACCCCCAAACAGACGAGAACCAGAAACACACACATTACAAACT
>JAUCMU010000046.1:13757732-13767885 GCA_032275025.1 Enteromius treurensis | reverse complement strand
CGTGTCGGGTCCTGATCACACTGTCGGGGCTTATTTCTGCGATAACTACCGGCTGCCTGTACATTATCCCTTACATAATTATTCAGTAGAACAATATGTTATTGTGAAAATGATTGTTACTCATTGATCATTGTCTCAGGTTTATTCGCTGACTTTAGTCCCATTTTTTGTACGACAGTTAGCAGGGTTGGGTGACGTCTACCAAAAAGTCTACAGTGAAACATCATGATGAAAAGTGAAAGGCTATCATGCATACAAAATCAGTTTTAACGCCATGCACATTACTAGCAGCCCCCTGATGCCCCCGATTTATATATGTTTGGCAGTAGCATCTCTACAAGTGGTGACGCAATTAGTTTAACTACATTTCTCAGTCCTGTTACATTCAATTACAATCCAATTGCATATTTTTCAACACTGACAAGGAAAAAAACGATATTTGTCTCTGCTTTTACTTCCATCTTGCAGCTAAAGCTATCAAACAACAGTTTTCACAATGTTTGCTAATGTTGGACTAGCTCACCGGTCCAGCAGAAAACAGGCAACTTCAGCGTGGCTTTGAAAACACTTCTCCCACATAAGCGCCTCACGTCTTGGAAAAGCCACACCAATATTTATCCGGGATTTCTGCCGTCGTCTGTCTGCATCAAGTTTTATTTTTGTACAGACGGAGACTGACGCTCTGCCGGTTCTTCTTGCGCATGATCCTGCATTTTTAAAATTACCTCCACCAGAAAAACACTACTGACTCACTTGCCAATACTGCCGCTACTACTACTTTGCGCGCATTTCAACGTATAGACGACAGGAGCGCCCTCTTCAAACATCAAAGCAGAAGTAGAACAACGTACTGACGAAACGCGCTCTGTAGAAGTTTGTACGTTAAGGGCTACTATAGAAACACGGCGGCACTAAATGGCGACTTCCATCTAAGGGGCGCCGAGTTGTATGCTGATCTAAGGTTATTAAATCATAACCGCTTATTATGTAAGGTCTTTCCACACCTCTGAAAACATAGTTTTGTATGTTATATTGCATTTCTGCCATTAAATTCTCCTAAATATTACACACTGCACCTTTAAGTAGAAAACTTCCAACGATAGTGTTCGCCTGATGAATTAGCACATGGTGGGTCTTCAAGCACTTTAAAAACACCTGATAGACACACACGTGAGCATGATTACAAACTTGATTTTCACCACAGGGGTTTTCTATAATGCGTGCAGAGCAACCCAGCCTTTAGCATTCAACATGACACCGTCTGAAGTTAACACGACTAATTATCTGGCAGGAGATGCTCAGGACAGCTAATAATCAACGGCGGCATAGTGCCATGAAGTCACTGGTCATCAACAACCGATGGAGTGATTTCCCTCTCCAGATACAGCTTTATTTGTACCGCTTTACCTCTTTGATGATCTGCTTTCTGGTATCCCTGACACCTTCTCATGTAACCAGAACTGTCTTGCAGGCTAGCCAACATGCCACACGCTGCCGTATTTAGCTCCCATCTGCATGCACACATTAAGCCATTTGTCAGCTGATCGACAGGTTATTCAGAGCTGAGAAATACGCTGTTACAAATGAGTAATACCTTCCCACCCATGTAAAGAACTACACCGATTGCAATAAAGGTTTCAGGTTTCAGAATACTGTAATACCAGGCCCCACGTTTAGCTCCCATGAATGCTTGTATTCTCAAGCCCAACAAGTCTGACCTAAAGTTAGGTCTGCGCTTCAACAAGAGGGGTCACTAGAAAGATGACACCGCTTAGAAACCGGCCAGGCAGGTTGAACATTTGAAATCAGTGGAAATCATTTACTCTGTGACTGCAGTTAGTAGGATTTTATGATTTTGTAAGAAATCATACCTCGATAAAGGCAACTTGTTTTGCTGAAACTAAAATTTCAAGAGTGCTTAAGGGAGTGGGCACTTGCTCCTTTAAAGGGATAGTTCACACCAAAATTGAAAATGTGATGTTGATTTGCTTACCACCAGGGCATCCAAGATGTAGGTGACTATAGCCCCGTTCAGACTGTCAGCGCAAATCCGTTTTTTGTGCAAATCTGATTGAGATCCGATCATATTTATTTAACAAACTTACAAATCAGTTTTGAGCTACACTGGTATGTAGTTTGGAATCCTATCCTATTTCTGAAAATCAGTCTCAGTCTGACCGGTCAAATTGGATTTAGCGTAGCTTTTTAACGTCCTAACACCACGTAGAATGTAAACACATCAGACGTTTTGGCAGAAACAAGGTTGCGTCATTGCAAAGTGCAAGTCAAGAGGAAATACACAATATAATTCTAGTACTGCAAATGTACCTCGCCGAGTTTTGAGAGACAGCAGCATGAAATAAAGCCACAAAATCCAGCTTCCTGCGTTCCTGTGCCACAGCCTCCTAAGAAAACATCTGTATTGCAAAATGTATTTCTAATACTCTTGTTTTTAGCATAAGCATAGCGACGCAACAGCATTACCCTAAAAACCAATGCACAGAAATGAAAGTGCACTTATGGACACACAAATCAGATATGAACAGTCAGTTATTCAAATCACATTCCATTCGAATATGCACAAAAATGCATATGGCTTTTGTTTCTTCGGTTTTAAATCAAATCGTCTGTCGGTCATATGAAGTCAATGGGTACTACACATTCCAAAGCTCTGAGAAAAAAAACATACACAGACCAAATTCAACCCTGCAGTTGAGGTGTTCAGATACAAAACGATCGGTGTGTGCAAAAAACTCGACAGTATTTACTGTATATATTTGTTACTTATATATCACAATCTCCGACTGACCTGAGCATATTCACGACTTCCGGTGCATGACACATAGACGTGTTCGGCACATAGATATCTATACATAGATGCCTCATTAGTGACTCTTTCTGTGTGACGTGATACGTAAGCATCTACATATATAAACCTATGTGTACTGGTCTATGTGCCAGAGCATGTTGAAGTATCACACGCCCGATGTTCTGAATGAGCTCGGGTCATTCAGAGAGGTAAAACAATTATATAAATACTCTTCCGTTGTTTTGCACAGACCAATTGTTTCATATCTTAACATTTCAATCCAGTACAGATAACATATTCTCCCTGCTGTGCACAATAAAGGAATGATCCTAATACTGAGAGGTGAATCCAAACCGTGGTTGTGCCTGCAGGGTTTGTTGACTTTTCCCCGCAGGATTTTTGGGATGTGAATTTGAGCTCCGTCCAGCAGGTGGTGCGTGACTGTCTGTCTGTCTACATCTTGACGAACTTCCTTCAACTTGCACAACAGTCCTTTGAGAATCGGAGATCCTTCCAGCGCAAACACACACGGCTTCACATCATGAGAATGCAGTTCAGTGACCTCAACAATTAGTTGGCGCCCACTTGTTTGTAGGCCGAGAAGAAAAGTGAAACGAAGATAACCGGGGCCTGTGCTAACACACAACACTTTAAAACTTTAGCTATGAACTACTGAAGTGTTTCGGCACCACTGATGGCGAAAGAAAAGCATATTCATTGTTGCCTCAGTAAAGCACTTCCCAGAGTGAAACATGTCATTGTGAACTAACAGTGAGTCTCTGTGTGCTGGGCACTGTGTGTTTCTTTCATAAGAACTTCCTGGGCATTTTTGACACTGTGACACCTTCTGTCATCTATTACACTAGTTTGTTTATATTTGCTGTTGAAATCATGCATTGAGTTTGCAAATGGTTCTATGTCCGCTAAATACAATATATTAAATAATATTTATATTTTAGAGCTTGATTTCAAATGGTGTAATAAAAAAAACAAAAATCAATCAATCACCTGCTAATAAGTATGATAAATGAAAAGAAAGTTTAACTTTAACACACCTATTGGTGTTTATATAAGCAGTAATCAACATGATTTATTTTCACATTAACTGTAAGGCCACACTCCAAACCATGTGTCCCGCTGGAGTTTTGTAAAACAGACAGAATTTTTTAGGCTGATACTCGAGATATCAGACAGATATTTTAAGGGTGCGCGACATTTAGCTCACACATCAACAGGAAACAGGCCAGACTAGACTGATCTAAGAACTTTTTTTGGCACACTTATTCATTTATTATCTAAAAGTCAAATAAAACATTCAATACATACATGCAAGTGTAAATATATATAATATATTACAATCAAAATGCTAACTTTTCTTCCCAAATGCTACAGTAGTATTCCATGTGATCCCCATTTCCTTCGCGAGCCGCTCCCTTCTCTTTTACTGCTTATTTTTGGGAGACGTTCTTCCCAGCAGAACACACACGCTCATCTGTGGCACATCCACATGTGACACATTTCAAAACATTTCTCGCGTGCTAAACATGTTCCAAAACGAACCTGGCATGCGGCAAACACTCGTGAAACGTGCCGCTGCTCTCAAACTCAATTCTCGGAAGAATGAGACACAAGTAAGAGAGCCGTGTGTTTAATAAATTATAATCACGTTAGCCTTTTGCCTGAAGTGTCTGATCCTTACACAACCTCCTGATGTGCACAAACAAATTTGCTAAATCGATATCAGAACATTTCACAGATATTAGAGCCAAAACGGTCAATTTAAGAATCCTTCTGCAGGACATTTTTCTTCTTCAGAAAGGACAAATGGAGGGACTGCTATCGCTGAGACAGGAAAGGCCCGATACATCCCATTAATCACAGCTCTGATGGCTGTAAAGTGCAAAAATGCAGTTCATGCATTTCACATTAGCAAGTGAAAATGACTGCGTGGGAATGTGGAACATTATTGGGGTGACATCTGACACCTCCATCAAAACTCATGAATTAATGTAGTACAATTAAAATGGAAAACTCCTTCATTCAGCTGTTTTTTTGTTCATTCTCCTGACCACTGTGCTTTTAAAGCAGAATATCAGTTTTATACAGTAAAAGCACAGTCTGACGGTGAATGCAAGGCTTGTTTTTTACATGCACAAATAGTAACAACATCATTTCTTAAGGGCTGGGTGCTGGCATAGAAGTGCATTATTCATTTTAATTTAAATTATTTAAAAAAAAAACATAAAAACATTATTGTTAAATAAGAACTGAATGATCGTCAAATTATGAAAGTTAAAATTAATTAATGTGGCAAATATCATCTCATTGTGGCAATAACATGTTGCTGTGTTTAAGTCTTCAAAAACTGAACTTTGCCTCTAAAAATAAGCATTAGTGCTCTTTCACAAGTACAACGTTCACTGGAGTCTAGCTAATGTCACATACAGATCACATGTGTTGAACTGATAGAGGGCAGGGCCTTATGTTTGACTTTCCCTAGGGAGAAGACATCAGTTCTTTGGCCCTTTGAGTGAAAAGATTTCTCACAGCTCTCACTGAAAAAGCGTATCGGAGAGTCTGTTGTCTTCAGCTGCGGAGCCCTGCCCTCTCTTCCTCCCTTAACATTCACTCCAGCTCTGAGGTGCTTATATAATATCTAAAACGCCATTCCGGCCGCGCTTGCAAAGCTTGAGCTCAGCCGATCCCATTACACACGAAAAATAAAAAGGAGGTCGCACCGATCATGGGATTATCCGATTCATCCACCAGAGGAATCCCATTTTTCTTTTTTTCTCCTTTTTTCTTTTGGCATCATAAATGGTGCGTCTGTCAACTCTCACTAATGTTAAGCACTGACTGAACAAATAATACAGTTCTGGACTGGAAATAAAACCACCGTTCAAAACTATTTATATAATAGTTCACCCCCAATACAAATCTTGTCATTATTTACTATGTACCCTCACATCACTTCAAATCAGTGTGCTGTAACTTTTCAAATTCAACCAGTATTACAGGATATATCTGCACATTTGTGTCTGCTTATTTTAATATTGATACAATACTGTAGTTGTTTTTTCTAAACATTGTATTTAAAATCATGTTTGATATATCCATTATTGACTTCTGTGATATATGAGTCATTCTAATTTAGCTGACGATCTGTATTTACATTGATGCATTTGGAAGACGCTTTTATCCATATACATGACCTTAAAGCCCTTGCCATTGCAAGCACAGCACTCTGCTGCATGAGATACAAGAATGCTGGATATAGCAGCAATATATCGTGCTTCAATTCAACAAATTCCCATTAATAACAGCCAATGCACATCTCTCAAGAGAAAAGAACTCCCACTTCCACTCACTTTGAAGTTTGCACGGTTTATGTTCATTCTCTTCGGCCAATGAAGTGTGATTAGCCAAACTTGCCATTGTTTCTCATTACCACTCATTTCCAGAGATGCTGCCAACAGAACACAGAGCTTTCATGCTTTATCGCAGCTAAATATGAAACCATTCGTCATTCATTACCTAAAACGACCATGCATTACCTTCAGTGACTCACTGTCTGTTTTGTAAAGCTTAATAAACGCGTTTATTATGCCACCACAACTCTTTATTGAGAATTTAAATGCAGAGGGCATGACAACAAACCCCAAAATGTCCCTGCTTTCATGCATCCAATTTGCGTCTGGAATGCTGAAGAATGAGCCTTCTGTTTTCTTCCCAGTCTTTATGTTCAGGAATATCATCACAGAGTACCATCTGACCTTGCACTTGCTAAACTATTTTAGGCCCCCTCTGGATGCATCGATCTCTTTAAGCAATGGCATTCACTGACATGGTATCCTCTGCATAGCCTATGCAATGCTATGTGGAAGATCTTTGGACTAAATGAAGAGGACAATCAGTCACGTTCTCATCAAATTGAATCAGATGCAGCCGCAGAGCTAAAAAATGATGGTGCAAATAAAGATTTTCTAAAGCCAAGAAAGCAGCAGTAATGCAATGAGTGCAAACGTTATTAAATCGGTAATAATCCTCTCCTCCAATTCACTTTGCAAGTTTCATTCATTAGTCTGTCACTCCACTTTTTACCAGTGTTTTTCTGCACGAAGCTATGAGTGATGTAACTGGACATTTACACTAAATTGGTCTTTAAAGGTGCTCTATGTGATCTTGCAAAACACTAAGGGTACAGGATGTGCACCAAAGCAAATCGGCAAGAAGAGGTGGGGTTTAACGCGCATTAAACCCCACCTCTTCTTGCCTATTGGTTGGCCGAAGTTTGTTTTTGTTGTGGTGCCCACAGTGTTTCTTCTGGTATCGCACCCTCTGTGTTGTCTTTCGAGAGCAGGTTTTTTCCCCAATGTATTCAGAGGGCAGACAGCAAGACGATCAAGTGGTGATGCATACGTTTTAAGATAAAAATGAAATGGAGCTAAAATCCTGCAACATCGCATAGAGCACCTTTAAGGACAGATGCAAAAATAACTGTTCAGGCCTTTTCAGCACTACGTGTCCTTAATCAATCCTGACATTTGTATTTTTTTATGCCATGGTGCAAGCTGTTACAGTAGTAAAAGGGTCACTCCACCCCAAAATGAATATGTTGTCGTTATCACTTACCCCCATGTCGCTTTGTTTGTCTTGGAACACAATTTAAGATATTGTAGATTGAAACCAGGAGGAACGGAAATTCATCTCTGTGATTATTTGCTTTCTGTAAAAAAAGTCTTCTCGTTGCTTCATGACATTGAGATTGATCCACCGATGGCAGATGGACTATTCTGACCATGTCTTTCATACTTTCACTTGGCAGTCAATGGGACAGTCACAGGCCTCCTGGTTTCCATCTGAAATATCTTAAATTGTGTTTCAAAGACTAGAAATGAAGCATGATACATTTCTCATCAGTGGGTTCAAATCCTCATGTGCTTTGCATGTTAGAACAGAAGAGACTGCATTTTATTGCAAAGCAGCATTTTGAATACAGTGCTTGTGTCATCAGGAGCCTATCACTGCACTGCACTGCCAACACTACAGAAAGTCCACAGTTCCCTGCGAGTCATCATTCTTTCAGCACATCTGTAGAATCACGTTAGAACCATAAAATGAATAACCACACAGTAACAGATCAACAAAAGGCAGAGACAGCACAGGCTTTTTTGCAAAATGGCTTCGGCTTCCATTTTACAGTCTTGACACGGAGACAAATATCTGCAGTTCGGCACGAGGCGGGCCGAGGGCCAGCCGACAGCCAGTCGTGACTCAGACGCCGGATTTTTACCTCCGTAACGCCTTTCGGAAACTCTGTTAATTACACCTACAGTAGCAAGGAGAGCACAAACCTTTCCTCGCATTCCCCATAAAAATTCAAGCTCTGACATTTTCAAGGACTTCTCTGTAGGTTGCGGTGACACTTCGATCGTTCCAGCTTGCAGAAAAGCGAGTTGAATGTTCGAATGATGCTGCTTTTCTCTACCACAGGGCAGCAATAAAAGAATTCATGGATTGGATGTTGGGAAGCCAATTCGATTAACACCTGACACCTCCTCACAGTTAAAGCAGACGAATGGTTAGGGAGTCGTAGACACTGCCATTTCCTCGTCCGTTTTATGCGATTAGCCTTCATTTAGAACATTACATTGTTTGTAAACCTCTGACAGATTGAGGTAGCCAGGCTCAGACTTCTGTGCACTTTTATTCCTCCACATTTCGGAGATTTTAGCAGCTGTTGCTGGATTCTTGCTTGGAAAAATAAAGACAGTACATGCTCTGCGGTGCACTTCAGATCCTCGCTGAAGAACAAATCGGTGTTCAAAGCTTTCAATCTAGGTTAGGCAAACAAAAAAATTGAACAAAAAAAATAAATAAATAAAAAATGTGTGTGGGCAGCAGAAACACTTTTTCAGAGAATAGTCATGTGCCCAAAAGTAAACAATTCAAGGAAAATGCTGATCCGGACAGCACACTGCAGAGAAAAGATGTGCGACAGAATTACAGAAAGTTAAAACAATTTGGAAAAAGCATGCACGATATTTTTGTTTTTCACTAATGAAACTCATGTTTCCGTATATGTGTTAATGTTAACGTATAATTAAATGCTAAATACATGTGGTTGATTTAGCCATCAGTTTTCCACAACATAGTTTCTCTGAGATGCTGCTGTCAGTGTCATTTAATGAAAGATTCATCATGAACTCAACGTTTTATGAGCATGTGCAATAAAGGGAATAACAGACATACAATGTGCAGTCCCACTTTATATCAGGTGGCCTAAACTACTGTGTCCCTTTTAATTAATCATTTGGTGATTACATACTTGTTTTAACATTGTACTTTTTTTCCCAATACCTACATGTTGGACCTGCCTAATTAATCGTTAAAAGATCGCGATCTTAATAATATTAATAACATGCAATCATAATTCATTTACATTTATATTTACCTTGTTGACCCATCCTCAACCCACGCTTAAACTTACTTATACCACCAAACCTGTCCTAAGCACATTGCACTTATTTTTTGATGCAAGTACATAGTAGTTAAGGCCACCTAATGTAAAGTGTGCTGAATGTTCTGGGTGTTAGTTACTTGCTTAAGAGAATGGTGTAGGTCCACATGCCATACTAAGGAACTATATATCTAATCACAGGTTGACAGCTGTACTTCAAGCCACAGAACTTTACAATGCTGTTCACTGGAACTATGTTTTCAGGAAATGTGGCTACGTTGAACTATCTTTTTATTTCACAATTCCGTCTTTTTTTCTCAGTATTGTGTCATACAAACTCGTAGGTGGGAGTTATACAGTCAGAATTGTAAGATAAAGTCAGAACTAGGGCTGCACGATTTGGGAACAATGTGCGATTGCGATTATTAAGTGCGATTGCAATACGATATAGAAGTGGTTGGACTCAACTTGCTTGTTATCAAGGAAAATGCACAGATTACTAATCATGCTGAAATCTGTATTTCTCAGCTGAGACACAGTATAGAGTGAAATCTAACAACAACTAAAAATTAACAATGTTTTCAAATTAAAACTAAATTTAACAAAATTAAATAACAGTGATATCTTTACATTACTGAATTAAAGTACATTAAATTAACTTTTGAATAAAATTAAAGTCAAAAGCATAGATAAATAAAACAAATACCCATTTGTACATGTTGTCCCAAAACATTTTAGCAGGATGTAACATATACTTGCTATATTTCTTCTCTTGTCCAGTGTGTCAATCATTTCCTCAAATCCCTCTTTGTTAAAAGTGCGTTCACACCTGAGGTGACTTGGGTGAATATATCTCGCTATTCGCGTGTAGTTGGACGCTTGAA
>JAUCMU010000046.1:13680973-13716328 GCA_032275025.1 Enteromius treurensis | reverse complement strand
TACTTTGACGTGGATTTGATCGTACGAACACTCTAAGATCAAATCAGTGCGTAAGAAAGTTTTATAAATGAGGCCCCAGGTAGAACGTTTCAATTGCATTGTTGTCTATTCAGGATCAGAAAGCTCTCGGATTTCATGAAAAGTATCCTAATTTTTTTCCCCCGAAGATAAACAAAGGTTTTACGGGTTTGGAAAGACATGAGTGTACTTAATGACAGAATTTTTATTTTTGGGTATGTATGTTCATCAAGCTTTGGATTTAACCTGACAAAACAATGAGTCTACATGCATAAGGGGTCCCTCTGCATTCCTACCCTTTTCTCTTCTCTTTCTTTCTCAGGAGGGAGCGTGTTGGCCCTGCATCCTATAGAGTCCTCGTCTGGGCAGCCAGGGCAATCATGTGTGACAGAGGGCCATTCATTAAATAATGTAGAATGGTGAGTTCATCTAATGCGCTGTCATAGAACGTTACATAGATTTTTTAAATAAAAAATAAAAAAAGATTTATTTTGGCCATTTTTGCCTTTAATTATTACAGGACAGATCAATTTGACAGGAAGTGAATTGGGAGAGAGAGGGGGGATGGGATTGGGAAAGATCTGCGAGCTAGGACTACAGGCGCCGACAGCGTGTTACATAGATGAGTGCTCTGTGTACTATACTGCTCCCATACCACATTCCCTCATGCCAACAGAGCACTACTTACTTCCAGTTTTGTTCAGAACAAATGAAAACATATACACAAGCATATGCTACTTCCAAAGCAATCTCATTTTCATTCATTTAATGTGAAAGAATAGTCATTTATTTGTTGAATTGTATGCATTCTGCATGAACATATTCTACATCCCTAATCCAACCAAATACCTAAACTTAACAATATTAATAAGCAGCAAATTAGGAGTTCATTAAGGCAAAAGTCGTAGTTAATGATTAGTTAATAGCACGAATTGAACCTTTAAAAAAAGTGTGACCAAAAATATAATTTAATAACAAATTTTATACAATACAGTATATAATCTTATTTTTAAAAGATGCACTAATATTTGAATGATTTTGGGTGAAATTTTTGTAACTTAATTTTCATGAATTTTTCAGAAATGCATTTTTATCGCATAGTCTAACATACATATATTTGCTAACCATAACTCATAGCAAATGTTTTAACATATCTATATTTCTGCAAAATATACATTCCACACAGATAACAGTATTTTTTTTTCATGCTTTCAGAGTAACTGGGAAAAAAATTAATTCAATCTTCATTATTAATGTTAACTTTGATTGTGTGTGATCTATAATTTTGAGTATACTGAAGTTTGCCTTTCAATCAAATGTAAAACACAAGGACGTTGTCCAAATCCGTCTGTGAAAATAGTCTTAAAGAAAGGAATCCCTCTGTTGTTTTAGCTACCAGCACTCATTCTAAGACATTCTAAGTACTGTCCCAAGGGGTGCTATAGCCTGTGCTACTGTCTTCATATAAGGCTATAGTTTTCACATTTCCCTGACAACTGTTTGAAGCGAATCCTGTTGAGCAGGTTGGTTAAAGTTACTCAAACTGACCTGTTTAAAGCTAAGTGGAATTAATAACTTAGTATTTTTTAATGTCTCAGTCATGTCAGTAAAATAAATAAATAAGAGGCACACTTGACTAAAGAAGCAGAGCACAATTGTGTTTCACTGAAACGACAAAAGTGAAATGAGATACGGCATGAGACAATAAAGAATTTAAAGCAGGTTCTTGTGAAATGCGTGTTTTGTGTTGTCAGAACAGGCATTTAATGGTAATGATGCTATGATTAATGCAGGGACGGTTGATCTGCAACTCAGATCAGGTCTGTAGATAATTATTTTGCTTTGTTGTGGGGTTGAAAATACCCTTTCACAAGCTAGCACATGGCCCTGGCATGAACTTTCTGCTGAAACTTTATTTACTCAGCAACCAAACCACACCATTTGAATAAAACTAATCTGACTTTTTATTTTCTTATAAAACAGTAATTACCAGAACCCATTAACTCTGGTTTATAAAAAACAAAACAAAACAAAAAACAGTGACCACATTTCTATGGTTGTGACTCCTCTGGTTTAGTAGTAAGAATATTAGCCCGAAAGTTCACCATTCCTGTAACGTTTCATTGTGTGCTCTTAGCATGTTTTGTAATTCACTGTACCTGTAACTATTTTACTTTGCATATCCCTGGCATTTTGTTTTTAATAAAGTCAGAACATTTTTAAGTTATATTTATCTTTTCAATCTGCACTTAGTGTTCTTGAGTTTTGTCATACGGGTCATACGGAAACATGTCAGGATGATCCAGCTGTCCTTATATCATGAAGGAGAAAAAAAGCTCTGTAAGTCTCTGTAATTTGACTTTATGACAGCGCAAGTTCAGCTGTAAAATGCCATATGGTCTCCCCTCAAATGTATATTTATGAATATATAATTACAAAATTACATGTGTATGCATTTATATATTTTTATTATTAGATTTTATATTTGATATAAATATATTTAACATATAAACAACATATTTTTCTTAAATGTTTTATGTAAACGAAAACTTTTATTTTGGATCTGCGATAGTTTGTAGTCGAGCAACATTTGATCCCGCTTCGATTTTAAATTAAATATTTGGTGACATCCTTAATGAAAGCACATTTAAACCAAACTCAAACAGGCCAAAATGGCAGAATTAATACAGAATAAAAACCACATTAAAGTGATACAGCCCTCCAACAAAGTATAAATAAACAGGCATGACAAATCGCCTTAAACGGATACTTAATTAAAACATTAAAAGCTTATCATACTGTTCAATCAAATTAGCCATAATTTAGTTAAATAGATATGATTCTTTAATTTGATTGCATAAAGATAAAAAAGAAAGAAAACAGACTGGTATTACAGTAGGTTAGTGCCTTTCAAATTTTCTTGCGGGGTATAGCCCTTCATGTCAATAAAAACGTCCAATTATTTGTTATTTGCTAATTAGCAAACAGCTATTACGTAAGGCTACTTACAGCACATTCACTGCAAAGAAAGTCCCTCTGGAGCAAACTTGGTTGGTTAAGTGTCTTGCTCATAACACTATGGTGACAGGGTGTGAATAAATGCCATTTTAGTACGACTTTACAGAAAGGTCCCATTTGGTGACACTGGTTAAAGGAATAATACCCAAAAATGAACATTTACTGAAAATCCCTCAGGCCATTCGAGATGTTGAGGAGTTCTACAGTATTTAGGGGAATTTTGCATTTGTGGGTGTTGTTTCCCAGCAGTGGATCCTCTGCAATGCCGTCAGAATCCAAAGAGCTGATAAAAACATCACAAAAATCCACAATTAGTTTTCAAACTGCCTGAAAAAGTATTCAACTATTCAAGAGTTTCTTTTCTTTATCATGAATACTCCTATATGTCATTGACCCTAAGGTGTGCTTCGATATGGTTTATTTTCACATTAGGAATCATCTTTATCATTCAGATACCACCTTAGTTGGCCAACATGAACACAATGGATGGCAATCTAACTAAAGCAGCAGCTCATCCAGTTCTGAATCGACTTGGAGTCCTTGCAACAAGTGTGACAATTACCTTAATGAAGAGCGGACGCATTAAGAAGTCACACTTAGTGCTTTAGTAACACTGATGCCTTGAATATTCATGTGCTGGCAGCTCACAGATACATAATGCCTTGCACCACTGAATACCAATAGCTGCATTTCCCGCCAAACGCAATCTCTGCCTGTGCGCGCTCACACGCTAATCGCGCTCATTGAGTTCATTAATTTTGGTTCGCTCTTCTCACAAACATAACATCTGCCTTGTTGAAAGGCACAAGCAAGACATATCCTTTTGTAAAACAAGTCACATACCCGTTTAATATGTATTCACAGAAAATCGTAATTGTTTAGATCAGGGGTTTTCAAACTTTTTCATGCCAAAGACTGGGGATATAAAGTATAAATCTGAGCACAGTTACAGAGATTATTGAGATTCTCAAAGGGAGTTTATGTCTAAGGTCTTCTTCTCAGAAGACAAGTGAGATAATTACAGTAAAAAGTCTCAATTGGCTCTTGTTCTATTTCATTCATTTTAAGGAATGACAACAGATCACAGAAATTTAATTTTCTTGTGTTGTAAATTAAACCACATGGTATTTGTATGAATAAAAAGGCATTTCACTGGGTTATGTAAGTGAAAACTGTAACAACAATATGGTTTGTTGTTAGCTTGCATACACGTTAACATAGCTAGCCACCCACAGTAGCTTGCACACATGCTCTCGCAGGCCTAATGTACCAAACCATCCTGCTACATAAGAACTAAATAAAAAAAAATACTAGCTTACTAAAAAAAACAATTTATAACTAGTAAATAAGCCCCTTTTCCCCCTTTATATTATGTAGGCTAGATAGCTTTAAAAGGTCACAAGAATGAATAAATGAGCAGGGAACTTTATAAAATTGCACCTTTTTTTTGTAAAACACTAACAAACTAAATAATATAATACAAAATAATTCACAATTAAACACACCAAAACGCGTTATCATTCACGAAGTTCATACCTCACATCTCCTCCGTGTTTTTATTAATAATAAACGTTATGTAAAAATAAAAAAGTAGGCCTATGAGAAAAACTAAGAATACACCAGAATACGAGTCTGTCCTTCAAGTGATAAAGTGTTGAATGAATATTGCGATGATGATAAATACGTGCAAATGAATGTTGCGCAGATAATGATATCATTTTGCACATATCTTGTTAAAGAGACTGGGTCGTGTCTGTTGACGTCAGTGCTAAATGACTAATGGCTGTTAAGTTTTTATTCACAGAGTTGAATAGCCCTATATGCATATGGGGGCGGTTTATGAATCTGGACTGCTAACTGAAATACCCCTCAGACAAATATATGAGTGTAACGTTACTTTAAATTGCATTGGACAAAACGAACAAACAAAACTGAAGACATTCCTAATGTCGCGGCAGAATGTGGCCTTGAAAGAATGATTTATTTTTATTTTTTGGAACTAGACGAGCCTTTCCTTATGCAACCTCTGCAGGCGACACAATCTATTCGAGACTGCCAAGTCCTGCCAAAATACTGATGCACGACTCAACACTGCCATCTGCGGTCTAACTGATGAACTGCGTTGCTTTTTCTAGAGGAAATGGCTTGTTCTATTGGCAGGAAGACGTCTGTGACATCAGCTGGAATTTCCTTCCAGCTTGTCTGAAGTGAGAGCAGATGTGAACATGCACTGCTGACTCATCCATCCATCCGTCCGTCCGTCTGTCTGTCTAAAATTGTTTTAATTTTTATTTAGAACAGCATATG
This sequence comes from Enteromius treurensis, assembly GCA_032275025.1. Taxonomy (NCBI): domain Eukaryota; kingdom Metazoa; phylum Chordata; class Actinopteri; order Cypriniformes; family Cyprinidae; genus Enteromius; species Enteromius treurensis. Next base: position 13,710,985 of record JAUCMU010000046.1, on the reverse strand, counting down.
CTAGTTAGATATGTTTTGAAGCTGGGATGCTGGTTTAGGCTGGTCCTTTTCCAACACGGAACCAGCATAAACCAGCAAATGACCAGCTTAAACTGGCATCCCAGCTTCAAAACATACCTAACCAGCATGTGCTGTTTTTTTCAGCAGGGTTTGCAGCTAATTTTTCTGAAGCCATCAGGGTTTATTTCCATGTGTCACACATTAGTCTGGCTCTGAATGACTCTTGCCTCCAGAAAAAAAAGTGACAATGTGTTCTTTTAGATTAAAACAAGATGTTCTGATTTTCTGATATTTGGACATAACCCATGTGTCATATGACGGTGTACTGCTGCTATCTTCAAAGGACCACGTATGAAGAAAATTGTTTGTACAAGATACAGACCACGATGAGGTAACGTCAGTAATGCGTGCTTTAATGTTCAGTAATGCCAAATGAAATCTAATGATCACAGATCAAAGTATTTTGAGTATGGTTTTAATGTTGTAGATCAAAAATGCCCCCAAATCTGATCTTGTGAATTATGTGCTGTATATATTTCTCACATATTACAACAAAAATAAATGTTTTTTTAAAACTTTTTTTTTTACATTTTAAATATTAAATATTTAAAGTGCACGAGTGTGTCTTTGTGTGCATATTCAAAGTTTAACATTAAGAATGAATGTACTTCAACAAACAACTTTTGAAAGAAAAGTTGCATTTTTATTTGAATTAAAACAAGAGTGACACCCCACCAGTTGGTCACAGATTTTCCACAAGACAGCATTGATACAAACTTTTGTACTCTTCTGGATATACAAAACAGTTACGTTGTATATAAATATGCCCATCTATCTGAGAGGACAGTGATGGCTCCTTAAATTAACAAAACGCCCATACATACAGTTCACAGGTCAGAAAGATTTATACTGTAAATTTGAAAGAACTATTTGAAATAAAGCTTAACCTTGGCTCTGCCTTGTGCATTTCAAAAGATAAAAGTGGGAAACCTAATAAATCAGAAATGGAAACAATATTCAGCCATGAAGGTTCACTTTACAGAAGACTGGTCTGCAGACACGAGATTCTGGTAGAAGTGTGTAATGCATTGTTGAACAAAACAAAAAACGTGCCATCAGTTATTCATTCTCATGTCCTTCCAAACTTGTACGCAACACTATATATATATAGATATAGATATATATAGACGTAAGTGTGTATAACTTACATGCTTTTTCATTCAAATTAGATTTGAAAGTAAATGACAGTTAGAAGATAATGAAAGCGTTTTTATTAATTTGGCTAAAGTACTCCTAAACTGGCTTGCAGAAGATGCACAAAAGTGTGATTTTTGTATCATTACATTTAATTCACCTTGTACATGATGCAAATAAGTGTGGAAATGTAGGCACTCTTACTGACCCCAAGTGTATGAATGAACAGACCGAACGACAGCAATTCAGGAATGTACAGAAAGAACAATTACTAGCGTACTTTGCAAAAGACATTCTGGTGTGAGATGCTTGCTTGAAGCCCAAGCAACACGTTGTGTAGGAGGAGAGGTGTACCCTTTGCGTTGATTACACATTCTCCTCTTCAACAAAACACTTTATTTTCTGGCTCTACTAAAGACAACTACTTTGGAAAGAACTATAGAATGCGGAGAACGCATTAAAGAACAAGAACGAGTTTTAACCTGCGTTGTGTAAGCAAAAACATTTCTCAAGAGTAGGTGGGCAGGTAAGAAGAAACGAATGCCACATTCTCTCAGAACATGATAAACACTCGGTTGTGGTGGGTGTTACGAAAGCAGTCCTCAAGTGAAAGGATGCGAGTGCGTGTTGCGTTGTGGTGGTCATTTTGTCCGTTAAAAGAGACTGAGAGAGTTCAAAAAACAGAGATGAGGGCGAAGACTCCGTACAGCAGGGCGCAGGGATACGCCACCAGCAGCTGCTGCCCGTCCATGGCCAAAGCAGAGATGAAGATCTTAGAGGCTGAAAAACTGCACCAACCTATGATGGCAGCTGTTAATACGATACCCAACATGCCCCTGAAAGACACAGGAAAACACTGGTTCAGCAAGGTGTATTTTTACCTAGCTTTAAAATGCAATATATATTATTCATTTTATATTATAGGATTAATAATTCATATTAAATACATAAAACCAGTCAAATGTGTGGAATTAAGATTTTGAATGTTTTTGAAATAAGTCTTTTTTAATGCTCAAAGCTGCATTTTAGCAAAAATACAATAAAAAAAAAAAAAAAAAATTTCATCAAAAAAAAAAAAAAAAAAAAAGTATTGTGTATTATGTATTATTTAAACAACCAAATAAACTAAATATTTATTCAGCAAAAAGAATAAACACTGATAATAATAATTATATGATAAGAACATTGATAAATCAACATTACTGATTCAACACCAATATATATATATATATATATATATATATATATAAATAATCAGTAATATTAATTTTGAATTGCACTTATTTTTATATTTTTTTTATATAATATTTTTACTGAAGGCATTCAGTACTCTCATAAGTTTGCTGTATGAATAAAAATTAAATAAAATAAATTTATAACAACCTTTATTCAGCCAAGCAACAGAAACATTGAAAATAATAATAATAATAATAATAATAATACAGTTATAATAAGGATAAGAAGAACATTAATAATAATCAGTATTAGCAATTCAACATAAATAATAAGAAGAAACATTAATAATTTTGCACCAATACTGATAATTAAGCATTCTGGAGTGATTTCGAATTACTGCTGAAAGTTCAGATGTGCCACATTACATTTTAAAATATATTCCAATAGAAAAAAGTTCCTTCTTATCGCAATAAAAGACTACAATATCACTGTTTCACTGTACTTTTGAGTACATAAATGCAGCCTTTATGGGAATAAGCTACGTCTTTCAAAAAAACCATAATAAAAATGCATTCCAACCATGTGATTAGTAATATTAGTGTCAGATTTGTACATATGTAATGCTTATTTAAAAACACAATTCTGTCTGAATTTGGTGATCTTTAACAGAAAGATTAGCAAATTAAATATCAATTCATTGATTGCATTCACAGGATGTACAAAGTTAGGTTGTAAAGCCCGACTTACTGCAAGGAAAAGAGGACCCCGAAACTGGACAGGATGATCATGGGTAGCAGGCAGTACCCGAGAACACTAGCCACGCAGCCGAACGAGACCCCCGTCATGCTCATGAGGTTGAGCAGGCAGTACACGCCGAGGCACCCGATGGCACTGCTCCCGTACACATAACCAAACTGGATCTTACCCGTCTAAAACGAGGAAGAAAACTGTCTGTTTAGCACATTTGACATTTTCACATTCTATCCTTCAGCCTGAATTTAAATGATGGAAAACGCTGATCGAAGAAGGGTTTGTCTTCGGTGACAAAACAGACACGTGTCTTACCAAGAGTAGCGTCGCCCCAAAGGCCAAACAGAACACCATGGGACCAGCCAGGTCTGTTTCGTTCATTATACTGCCATCTGCTGCCTTCAGCGGGTGCAGCACAGTCAGGGTTTTCTGCCAGATGTGGTCAAAATTGATCCCCAGCTCTGGAAATGGAAAATTCACTTTCACTTTTTGTGAAGAATAAGTAATGCACGGCCTGCACATCTAAGCACTGTGCAGGATTTCCCAAATGTTAAAAGTCCAACTGAAATAAACGGATGCCATTGCAAATAAATCTCAAAGATTAGATGGATCTTATTTACATGGGGTTTCCTGTTTCAGAGTCTTGCAGGAAATGTTATAGGTTATAATGTTCATTTGTGAACATTATGTGCGCCGGATCACTTTGACACTATTTTTGTGGACATAAGTTTTAAAGTGCCCCGTTATGGATTTGAGAATGCCTTTCTTGCAGCGTGTACAAATGTCTAAATGAATGAAAACATCCTGCAAAAAAAAAAAAAAATTAACATTTTTAAAAGGAATCACAAGCCGAAATACGAACCTATAATAGAGACGCAATCTAAGAAAACCAACAAATGTTAAGCTGGGACGTTTTTTCAGGAAATAAAAGTAAAAAAAAAAAAAAAAAAAAGGTTGAACGTCAATTTGTCGTCAAAATTGGGCTTTTTCTTAAATTGCAATTCTAAAATATCTGAAGTTATCTTACCAAAATTGACTCGTCTAGTGGGAAATACTGCCCACCGAAGGGCCCACTTCAGAGTGAAAACAATGATGGCCAACATATTAAAGGGTCATAAACCGAAGTGCTCAAAACTGTATATTTGTAGCAAAAACTGCTGAAAACACAGACTTTCTTCAGGTTTTTACTAAAATAAACCCTTTTAACAGCCTTTATACAGTGCTTTGCTGTACACCAAAGTGCTATACAATCATACAAATCAGAGCAGAGAGATTATAAGGAGGCCATGATTGGTTAGGGCCAGTGGAGCGAATTTGGCCAGGACACCGGGTTACACCCTTACTCTTTAAGAGAAGTGCCATAGGGTTTTAATGACCTAAGAGAGTCAGGACCTTGGTTTGATGTCCAAACCTCAGGGTTTCCGTCTATTCAAGCCAGTCAGATGACTCTATTGCACTGACAAATTTCAGTTCTCATGTCAACATGTCTAGGCCCAAAATAAATTTGCTTAGTCATCCGCATTGAGTTAATTTGTAAATACAGATCCATGAAAAAAAAAAGAAAAAAAAAAGTATATTAATCAAGCAATATTATATTATTATCAGTCATTTTCAGTGGTGTAAACACCGCTTTGCATCTCTGTTACGGGAACAACTGTATTACTGGATACAGAAAGCACTTTCGATGCTGAAGACAACAGCGCCCAGCTGCAAGTAGTTTAGTGGCTTTCTCTGCACTTCCTGACTGATGACTGGTCCATTTTAAGCACAGCTCTAAAGAACTGGGGCAAGAAGGTTTCACACAGACTGCTTAACTTTAATGTATGCAAGGACACAGATGTGGTCTGTAGTGAACACAGCCCAGAGTGGCACTTTTGATTTTTAAATCAAATGAGTCATCCTCAAAGGTTTGGCTTTAGGATGCAAGAGGCAATGCATTATTGATTTCTCTGTAAACATGAATAAACTCACCCCAGGGAACCACAGCAGCGTGACTAAGAGAAGGGAACCTCTGACTATATATTATTCATCAAGAAAAACAGTCGTAACATTTGTTTTACATTTTTAATTTTTGTTTTTTAAATGTGCATGAATGGTTCGGGATTGTTTTATAATAAATCCATTTCATGCCAAATTTATATTACTTATTGCTTGATTGCACAGACACTATATTGGATGAGAGCTGAACCGCGCTGGATGAGCTGCTTTATAGATCATTAAAGGGTTAGTTCACTCTAGTTCGCCCTCATGTCGATTCAAACCCGTAAGACCTTCGTTCATCTAGTAAGACATGTGACATCAGTGGCTTTACTTCACTTTTGCGAGGACAATACTTTTTTAGCAAAAAACAACATTTAGTCAACGATTCTACTCTCCTGACTTACATCTTCCATCATTTTCGACGTACATGTTCCTCGAGGCGCAAGACAAGCACAGATTACGTACATTGAATGCTTTCCCCGGATGTAAGCAAGGCTGATTTACGTAATTTACTATCATTTTATTTATTTACTTACTTTTTTGCAAAGAAAACAAAGTATTCTCCTATATAAAGAACTCTGTAAATGAAGGTGACTTGAAATCTTTAAGCTTAGTGTCTTTCTTACCCTCCAGCAAAGGGGGTTCATCCTCAAAGCTGCTACTGTACATGGACTGCGAGGAGGATGGCGTGAAGGCTGGCGTGGGCTGGAAGATCTGCCCTGTGTATGGCTGCTGGGGCTGCATCATTTCCGGAGATGCTGAGTAGCCCATCTGCTGCGAGTAGTCATACTGACCATATGGTCTATCGGATGCAACAATAGATATATAGTCATAATCAGGTGATGGACATATTCTCACATGCTTATAAAAGCTAAGACACAAAATAATCAATTTACTGCAAATATGAAATAAGAACACCATAACTTGCATGCATTATTATATGCTGATTACCATCTAGACCTTTGTATCTTATCAGCCAGAACTATATTTTTAAAGTTGGTCATACATTCATGTACAACAATATATACTGTACTATATAGCAAAGCATGGCTTGGTCATATAGTCACAACATGTAAACTATATCATTGCATTGTTCTGTATAAAGATGGAGATGCGTTTCCAACTTAAACAGATATGAAGGCATTATACACTTTAACGTCATGGTTTGCCTGTGAAGCCGCACTGAAACAATGTGTATTGTGAGCCATTGGTTAATAACATCAGAACTCTGTGCAAGGCTCAGGCCTACTTGCTGTACGGGTCGTCGGTGTTGCTGTAGCCATATCCTCCTTGGCTCTGATCATCTACACTGTAACTAGACTGATAAAAGTCTGCGTTCAAGTTGTCAAACCCTGACATTGCAAGCAACCTGGAAGACATTCAACAGAAAATCAGTTAATATGACTAAAACAGAGCCGGGTATAATAATATAATAGAAAAGACGGTGATTTGGGTGAAGATCTGCTGGAAATATCAGTTAAGCAAATGCTAGCATGTTATTTCAGGATCACACATTCAAAGTATCTGCATCTAGGATCTAAACAGATGCTATGTGTATCATGGTATGGAAACTGATTTGAACACCATGCACTGAAGGCTTACAAATACAGAAAAGGACCTGCCAGGGTACCACATCACTGCACAATGATACTGCCATATAGTAAAACCACGACATCAATACGGAATAAACAGTGGATATAAACAAAACCCCAAACAAACAAACAAAAAAGTGCATAAAGTTAGTGCTTTTTTTGCTAGAGGTAAAAATGAAAGTAACCACTGTCCCAGAGGAACACTTTATATTACAGATGTGGTTGTATGTTCGCTAAAAACAATGTTGCACCAATTCTGCCTTTGCCACATGTGTAGAAGTCACACACATTTGCAGTGATTTTTAGCGTTAATGTTTGTTTTGTTTTTGTGCTCAGCTAGCACAGCTCTATTAAAGCACCGCAGCGACGCACTCGGTCTCTGTCAGCCCCGTTCAAGCACTGCCATACACACATCTTCAAATACACAGCACAGCTAAAATACGAGTATCTAGTGAAGTACATTTTGAAGCTTTACTCACACCGTTAAACGCCCAGGACTCCGCCAACGCCGCTAACTACGTGTCAAGAAATAGCAGCAGAACTTCCGGGTCATGGAGACCATGACGTCACCGCGCTATTAGGCTGCGGGAAACTGACGTGCGACCTCTATGGGCAGATGCGCTCACTACGTACAGTTTCTTACATTCTCAATCATTTTGTCCAAAACCACGACATGTGAGGTAAGGTATTTCTGTTTAAAATAGTTAACCGTGATTAGTTTTGCAGCCTAATTCTAGAAATGTGTCCCTGTGATTCTAAGTTGACGTTACAGTCTGATTCATATATGAAAAGGAATATAGTATAAATATAATAAAACATAATCCAAAAGGCAATTTAGAGAGAGGGAGGGAGAAAGTTTATTAATTCTTAGGCCAGATCTATTCAAAATGTAATAGTAATGCTAATAATGACCAATATTTATATTTCCAACATAAATATTTTTAATAATATAGCCTATCACTACTATTTAAATTAGTAATTTTAAATAGTATCAGTAGTACAAATAATAGTAGTAATAATAATAAACATTTATTTAAACATTAGCAATTAGTGCATTTATTTACTAGATTGTTGATGTATGTGCACTTTACTTATTTATTATATGTAAATACACACACATACATTATATGTTTTGGAAATATTTATATGCGTATACGTTTATATATGTATATTCTTATATTTTATATTATACATAAATGTGTTTAATATATAAACATAACATATTTCTTAGATATATGCATGCATGCCTTTTTTATTTAAATCTGCACAATAAATATACACATGTATTATGTAAGTAAAAACGATTAATGGATATGATTAATTGTTCGACAGCACTATTAGCAATGTACTAATACTAATTGTATATTAATGCAGGGTCATTCATGATTTATTTAGATTTTACTGTAAAGGTAGTGCTCTTACGGAAGATGATTAGGGTCAAGCAATTCTAAGAAAATAAAACTCTCTAGATTTAAAGTGGTTCAATTTAGAGAATAAAGGCATTGTGTTTTGAGAAAAAGTTTTGAGAATTTTTTTATTTTTTTTATAAAATGTTGAGAATAAACTCATATATAAATTACGTGAAAAAGTCTGAATTAAATGATTAACCCTACAAGAAAAAAATTGTTAAATGAAAAACTAGTTAAATTTAAAGAAAAAGGTTGAGAATAAACAATCTGATGTCACATTTTTCCCCCTCACAATTTAACAAACGTTTCTTATAATTTGATGAGCGCATTCTTAACTTTTTTTTCCTGACTTTTTTCTTGAAATTGAGACTTATGTCAGTTTCTCAATAATGTATAAAAATAATAATGTTTTATTCAGTAAATGTACTATTTTCTTTTTTTCTTATTGGTATTTGTTGAAAATTGTGTATCAGTGTTGCTGTGTACCATTAATGAATACATAAATGCATAAAAAAAAACAATAATATACGCATAAAACTTGACACACATGTGAAGTGAATAATAACTTAGATTTGTGAAACATCATGTAAAAACGATACATAAATAAAAAAAACTCTGCCCTGACTTCTTATTAGTCTGTCGAAATATGAATGTGCTTCTGGTCTAAAGTCTGGTCTTGCATGTATGAATCATTAATCATCTGCTCCAGCATACAATGTGATGGCAGTTACACAAAGCAGACACGGATGTTTTGGTGTCAAGAGGAACTAAAAATAAATCTCCTCTGGGAAATCATTATTATTATTGTGCAGAATAATAGAGGTTATATGTGAGGGTTGATTGTTTTATTATACTGGGAGAGATTAGGAAAGGCTTGATCCACTAGGAAGTTCACATAAACAGTGTAATGGTGCAGGTGGAAAGAAGTGATAATGTTGTGGTCGAGGCTCAGGGCTTGGTAACACAAAAGTCCCATCATTGTTATGGTCGGAGTCATTACGGAAACCCACGGATGCATTATGCCCCCCTAAACACTTCTTAAGTTACTCCAGGGGGAAAAGCATCTACTAAAAAGAAAAGTAAGCATAAAACATGTAGAAACAGCAGCAAAATCAGCACTTCTACATTTAGACAAACAACTGCTTTCTAAACCAAAAACATACACAGCTAGATCAATTTTGTCAGGAAAAATCTTGATGTTGAATTGCCATAGGCCCATCTAAAAGTTTAAAATACATTTACATGTTTTACAAGACATATGTGACCACAAATGCAGTCTTAAGTCACTGGGATATTTTATTAGCAGTAGCCAAAAATACTTTCTTTTATGCAACAAATCATTACGATATTAAATAAAGATCATGTTCCTTTAAGATATTTTGATCAGTAATAAAAATTATTAAATTAAAACCTCAGATTCCAGATTTTTAAATAGTTGTATCACGACCAAATATTGTCCAATCATAATAAAACACATATATATATATAAATATATATTTATGGAAAGCTTATTCAAGGATGGACAGGCAATAGATTTCCCTTTTATTTTGATATGGTTTGTTTAAAAAAAAAAATTAAAAAAATTCAGTGTCTAAAAAGGTCCTTAACAGTTGGAACGAAAATGTTTCTTCAGGCTCAGTTCAAGTCATTCAGAAGGAGCTGTGAGCACTTGGCAAACCTTAAATGCATCATGGCCAGTGGGTAAGAGACAGCAGTCCATTAGTCGTGCTGTAAGGACAGCACAGAAGCTCAGCCAGCGATTCACTGTGTTGATTGTGTCAAATCTAAAGGAATCAGGACAAAGGAGAGAGAGGAGGCTGTATGTGAGTGAGCTGTGAAAAACGATGCCCTCTCCAACAGCCCAATCCAGACTCATTGACTCTTTAGAGTTACTGGTCTAGAACCATTTGAAGAATAGCAAGCAGGGAATTGGGTTTTACACACACCCCACAGGGTTTATCACATATCTGTTATTGCTGCAAACCTGTACCACTGTATTTGGAGGATACAGTTATAAATACAACAGTGAAATCTTTTTTTTTTTTTTTTACTGAATCTGCATTTCAAAAGCATTCATACTGCAGCCCAAAGGTACTGAAACATGACACTGTTTCCATCCCTCTGTTTGTATTAGGTGTGCACATTGCAGACAGACTGTTAGTGTTTCAGTTACTCTTTCTGTAGGTTATTATGCCAAGTGAATGTTGTTGAATCATTTACTCAATTGATTTGTCAAAAAAAAACAAAACTCTATTGGTCTTGTTTAGAAATATTTTCACTTGAGGAGAAAAGGCAGACAAAACAACTGGTAATATTTAGGGTTGGGTTGATCGACGATGCCATCGTCCATCGCCGATAGACATGACGATGCTGAGCAGGCATCGCGATCCTCCGCCCTGCCGCAGCAACCAGCTCGCGAAAAACACACTTAATCTGTGGCGGCAAATCTATGGCATTAATAAGCGATGCTGGCGAGCCCGGTAACAGATCTACGTGCGAAGAAACGTGGCCTGCAAGCTCATTTCAAACCCTCGCTCGATCTTCTCTCACCTGCTCGTATGAACACTGTTATTCTTGTCAGTCGTGGGGCGGGGCTTGGTGTTTTAGATACAACTAAACAACCCAACCCATTGGGTTTCCATCGTCCATCGCGATGTTTCACATTAGACATCGTACAATGCCAAATTTGTTGACATCGCCCAACCCTAGTAATATTATGTCTACAACGCAAGTTACACAATGTAACTACTTAACTGTAGTTAAATCAAAAAGGGAAAATTGTTGAAAATCTATATCGCTTCATCTTGTCTAAATCAGAAGAGAATATGCAGATCAAGCACAAGCAAAAATGGTCCAAAACAGTTCTAGAAGAAAACAGATGTGAGAGGATAAGAGCGGGTCGACTTTTTCACAAGAATAAGCATTATTCTGAAATCACGCAACCATATAAAGTGATGGGTTTGATGGATTTGTTTCTTACAAGCACAGATTTTCTCTTCACAAGACATTAACTGATGGACTGGAGTAGTGTGGATTACTGTGATATTTTAACATCTCATTCTGATGGCATCCATTCATTGCAGAGCATCCAGAAGTGATGGTAAGTTTCTACAAAATCATCTACAGAATTTTAATTTTTGATTGAAAAGTAGTAACACCAAATCCTGCTGCTTTCTTATAACTTAACACCTAAAATTACTGAATCAAAATATTGTAAGCTGTAGCTGCACGACTGTAATTACCTACTGCCAAATTATACTGCATAAGGCCATAACACACAGCTTATTGCATAATATTACTTTAATTATTCCAATTTAAAAAAATACATGTATTGACAGACCATGATTGTCTATTGTTTCACAGCTGTATTGACACTGGCTGCTGGAAACTGCTTCGGACACTGTGTTACTGACAGGAAATCAAAATGTAACACAAGATAGCTCAATATACAAAAGCCAGGGAGTTGTTTGAACACGACTGTGTGAGCCACTTCTCAGATTCTCCTGATTCTTTCATCACACTCTGCATGTGGATGCCAGCAGCATGTGGGATGTAGAGTAAATATTAAGAAAGTGGAGGCAGAGAAGTCAAAGGCACTGACAGCACTGCAAAAAATTTCATTTTGAGGTTCAAAAATTCCATAAGAACCGTGATAAACAATGTGGCACCGACACACCTCAAGGTGCTGACATATTTCCTGCTTTTGTTCTTGCAGTGACTGGCTTGGTGACAAGAATATGTCAACATTAAGTGAAACGACTGCATTATCTATTTATATGGACAAATTTGAAGCTTACTCTAATTTCAATAACATTTGAGTATTCTCAAAGAGCAGCTGTGCTTCTAAGGTTAGCAATGAGGGTTTTTTTGTGCATGAGTGGATTTGATTGTTCCTACATGTTTACATGAGTTCAGCTTGAAAAAGGGGTTAATTAAAGGGGTCATATGATGTTGCTAAATAGAACATTATTTTGTGTATCTTGTGTAACGCAATGTGTTTATGCAGTTTAAGGTGCAAAAAAAAATGTTTTTCCCCCTATCCTGTACATTATTATTTCTCCCCTAAGCCTGCCTTCTGAAACGGGTCAATTTGTACAAAGCTCATCGTTTTAAAAAGGCGAGGTGTGCTTTGATTAGCCAGCTATCCAGTGCACTGTGATTAGCTGAATACCGCAAGCATGTGGCGCCCCTTACCATAACGTGACACAGAGTCCCGGTGCTATAACACCAAAACAATAAAACACATTACAATCGAGGCATTTGATGCATCCAATGGGGACTATCATGATTACCATGACTTATCATATCTATGCACTAACAGCTTGGTTCACTTAAACATTTTAAATTGTATCTTATGACCCCTTAAATGATCTTGATTGGTTCATGAAAACTACATTAATATGCATGGAGGGAATGGGTCTTTTTAGTTATGGTCAAAAAAGTGTTGTTGTGAAAGTTAAACTACTTTGTTTGTGCTTCCAAAAGCGGACTTTTACTCATTTACTCACCCTCAGGAAGATATTTTGAAGAACATGATTAACAGTTGATTTCCATTTGACTGTGTGATGTTGAAGAAGACGATGAAGAAGAAAAAACAGAAATTAATGGGGACCAGAAACTGTTTGGTTAACAGCATTCTTCAAAACATCATTCAATTTCTTTTGTGTTCAGTCGATTAAAAATGTCTGTGAAAACCCATAAATATGATATGTGTGATGCTAATGTTCAAAAGCATCAGTTTTCAATCACCCAGCATATTAATATTGTTTTGAAATCATGACATGATATTCTTCAAGTGTTGGTACGTAAAGTGCACCAATGGTACGTTTATTCCATGAGACTAGGCAAGGAAAAGAGCAGTGTGAATGATCATCAGAACATCTCCTTTTTTGTTCCATGCTCAGAAGAAACTCATATGGGCTTGGAAAGACACGAAAGCGAGGAAATGATGACAGGATGTTTATTTTTGGGTGAACTACTCGTTTAATGAAAGAAAATTGAAAAGCGTCAGTGTGCGCGCACACAAATCTAGGTCAGTGAATCGCCATTCTGGTATAATTACCTTCTGCTAATGTGTTGTGCTTTAATCCTGCGCTATTGCCTGGATGTACGTGCAGATTACAACAACCTGCTTTTTTCTGCAGGTACAAAGACACACACACACACACACCCTTCGCTCTGATTCCATGCTCTGAATGAATGCATCAGAGACCTGTGGAAATAGGGCATGTTTGTTTGCAAACACACCATTTCCTTTAAGCATTTGGAATATATGCTTATAAGTTTAAGTGTCAAACAGAGCACATTATCACTCTTATATGTTGCTTCCTCTTCATTCATTCATATTTTAAACCTTTTTGATGTGTGGGTTAAAGGCAATAAATAAGTCATTAGACTCCATGCGGAAGCTGCTCGACCGTAGTGTTTGTTAGCGCATGCATCTGAGCATGCTCCCTCGCTACCCTAAAACAATTATCTCCCACATAAAGCCAGATGCCAAAAATCCAGTAGCCGAGGACATAGCACATCAACACCCCTTCAAGTTCGTCAGTAAAATCCGTGCAGCACGATCCGCTGTTACGCTGCAAATTGCATGTCAGCTGTGCCTTTCAGGGTTGAGAAGTGTGACGGGAAAAACAGCGCGACGTGAGGACAGAGTAGCACAGGGCCATGGCAGCATCTAATGGAATCGCAGCTGGCAGCGGCAGAGTCCCTCTGTGGCTGCGGCTCTGTCTCAATTATAGTCTAACCCCATGCGGCAACCAGGCCTCCTTAAAACCCTCCTCGAACAAATAATTCATCATCAGCTGTTCCTTGCTGGAGACCTGCAGCTTGACAAAAAGTTAGTTTAGGATCGAGAGTGAATCATGCAATCCCCTCCAAGGCTCCAAAAATAGCAGAAGCCAGGAATGGCAAATATGCCTGGGCCTAATGAGATACTGAGGATGTGAACCAATAAGCAAAAGGTGCAGGCAAGGTGGCGTTTCAGTTTTAATGATTTGAATCGATTGGTGTTGAAACAGCCGCTAAGAATTTATTGTAGGACAAAATAAATCAACACAGTCTCACAATCCATTATTACATATTTTACGAGATGGCTAATTCATATGAATTTTGTATGAATTGTCTAAACCCCAAATTCATAGAAATTGGCTTGTATAATACGAACGATTTAGCAAAACTCGTACACAATTGTACAAATTAGCCACCTTGTGAAATGCGTATGAATTGCCATGAGATCGGGCTGAATAAGCAGCACCGCATCACTGTATATATAGCATTTATTATGGAGTTTTCATTGTCTTTTCCAATGTTGTACTTATGCATTTCATGCAAGCTTGTCTCTTTCTCTTAGACTCTAATGGGATTTAACCTTAAACCTGATCTCATGAGAAAACCTTCTTCTTTATGAGGTGGTGACATGTTGTGATTCATATGAAAACGTATGATTTTTAAAATAAGCAAGCATGAAGTTTGGAATTGCTGGTCACTTACTGTTCAAAGCCACAGTTTAAGATTGGGTTTTATAACGTTATTTTGAAGAAAGTCATTGCATTTCAGGTCTATTTATTAAAACTTGGAAGCCATCAAAAAATGCATATTTTATTTCCATTAAACAACACACAATTTAATACTACTGCTGCAATGGCCAGCCGGAGTGCCCACAAGCTCTGCTAGAGGACGATCCAACCCAGACTGTTGTCTTACTTTCACAGACTACGTTCCCCATAATCCTTTGCCCGGATTCATCACCTACATCAACCTGTATCTCCTCAGTCTCCCGCACCCCATAAAATCGTTTATAATAATCGTTTGCAGCCTGCCCTGACCTTCTGCCTATTTTTGGATTACGTCTTGCTTTGCCTCTCCTGTAGTGTTTGACCCTGCCTGTTCTGACCATGTTCGATGTGTAATGATCGCGGCTTGAGCGTTTGGATCCATATGCAGTAAAACGCTTAATTCCAGAAAACAGGCAGGGGTTAAACAACGGGCAAATGGGTACAGAGGAGATTATACAAAGATGTGGTCAATAATACAGAGCAAGAGGGTCGAGGCAGGCAGCGAACAATCCCATGAGTAGGAGAACGGGTCGAGGTCAAAGAAACAGTAAATCAAACAGATAAATAACCCTTCGTGGATAGCCTGAGCAGATCAACACTTAGTGATTGTCTGTGGGTGAATGTGACGGTAATATAGTGAGTGTGAGTGGGTGTGGTGATGAGTGGCAGCTGGTGGCGATAATGACAAACTGTGAACAGGTGTGGGTGTGCAGTGCATGATGGGATATGGAGTATATAGATAAAACCTGCATTTGGATCCCTACTTTGTTGTCACATTCGTCCATTACAGCATTTCAAATTATCCCAGTCCTTTATTCACTAAAATGCTTTAGATCAACATAAAGTTACAGTCATAATAGTCATAACAAATCTAATTTCAGGTAAAACCTAAAGCCAAAAGAGAATGTCTATATTTTTAGACAATAAACAATATTACATCTGTTATTATAAAGTAATGTGACACATTTGTTAGTAGTATGTCACAAATGGGTCCTCCTCCTCCTGCCTCCACAAATTTTTTTACTCTGCCTTGTCTTATAATTTATAGATTTTTTGTAAAATCAATGTCAAATATTAGCCTGGTCTCATATCAAATAAAAACAAAAACTCTCGGTTTTGATAAACAAAAATGGACGTTGGCGTATATACATCATGCAGGTGTTTGTTGTGCATTTAATACACTCTTTTCACGTGAATATGATACGAAATTTGTTAGCGTGCATATGATAAGCAGTTTTCGAATAAATATGATACAGATCTACCCCACAACCCTAATGCTACCCATCACGTATACACCATATCGTCCATTTTTGCGTATCAATACCACGACTTTTCATTTTTATTTGGTGTATTTATATGCACGTTTATGAGATTGTGTAATAAAATGTACAAATAGTTCCCAACCAAAGTACTGTTTTGTGTAAAACATGTTGAAGACTCAAAATCTGTTTATTGTTTATTAGCATAGCTTAGCAAGCTTTTCTTCCACTGACATTCATTCCCAAAAAGTAAATTTAAATGAAGAATTTGTCACCATTTAGCAAAATGTAAAATTGTTAAAAACTGCAGTGAGATTGTTTTGGACTAAACAGGTTAAATGACTGTGATGATATTAACAGTAAGATAATTTTGGTGTTTTCTTACGTTTCAGTGCAGAGAAGAAATTTTGGAAATATTTGGACACCATCGACATGTCATAAATTGTGGTCCATGGTCCATGCATTGCCAGTCAATTTTTATTTTAGAAGAAAGTCTAAAACTTGAAATGGGTGTGTATGATTTATAATTGACATTATTCATGTAATGCAATTCGTAATGTTTTTTTTTTTTACCTGCAAAATGTCGCCAATATGACCAAACCTTATAAGAATGATGTCATCATCTCTTACTCTGAGGTTGTTCCAAAGTTGTGTGACTTTTTTTCTTCTGCAGAACACAAAAGATAACATTTTAAAGAGCACTGGGCTCCACTGATTTCATTGTATGGACAATAATTAAAGAAACACTAAGACTTTTTAAAATATCTTCTTCTTTGTTCCATAAAAGAAGGTTTGAAATGACATCAAGGTAAGTAAATGGTGACAGAAGCTGTAAACAATACAACTTTCTTGTGAGTTGAAGAAATCAGAAAAAAGAACCGCAGAAGGTTACTTTAACCTTCATTGCTGAAAAAAAACAAAAAAACCAAAACAAAACAAGCACATAGAAGAAAATAAAAACAGCACTCTCGCTTATTCCCGAAAATCCCTCTGGTGCATTATGGGAACGTGGTGCCACCCCTCTCCTGGGCCAAGCTGTTGCTTAGCAACATTTCATGTAAGGGAACCGCCCACAAATTAAGCTTACCATAATTCAGACAAAACACAACTAACATCCAAAGGTTACATTACTCAGATGTAAAGAATGTTTATGGAGTTTGCAGGCTTAAAGTTATACTGCATGAAAGCCTAGTGTTGTCATGTTATACCACTGTGAGATGGCATTAAATAAGCACATAATTTGAGCAGCCCTTTATAATAACAGTAATCATTATTATAGTTTATTGTATTACAGATATATTTATCTTTGGACTGTTTTACAATTTCCTGTGCTTATTTGGAGGGAAACGTTTGTTACATGGAGCCAAAAGCAGTCATATTTGCCAAATTAATCAGGTTATGTATATAACTTCTATGGCTATTTATGGATCTTTCTGTGAATTTCTGCAGTTGCATGTGTGCCTGCATGTCAGCGATGTTAAAATAGCCTATGCTGCTCACATTCTTCTCCACACCTGCATTGTCCTGCAGGTTCACAACAGCTAATAATGGCCCTGCAGTGCATTAAAGGGACAGTTCACCAAAAAAAAAGGTTGGGAAATAAGTGTGGGTAAATAATAACAGAAACTTCATGTCATTTCAAATCTGCATGCTGTTATTTTTCTATGGAACATACATATATTTTTAAATAATTCTCAGATGGATTTTGTTACGAGGACAGGGGATTATTTATTATTATTATTATTATTATTTCACTGCAGGAAATTTTAACATGAAATATCTAGTCGACATTTTGTAGAGAAACAAAGGTTTAAAGTTAAAATGCTTTAATGATGGATTTGTTTCTTACACATGCACATATTTTTACTTCACTGGATGTTAATTAATGAACTGTCTGGATTATTGGGAGTTTTCCATGACCTTTTCGGACTTTTGACAGCACCCATTCACCGCAGAGGATCCATTGGTGAGCAAGTGATGGAATTGTAACTTTTTTCAAATCTGTTCGTATGAAAAAATAAGTGCATCTACGTTTTGGATATCCTGAGGGTATCAAAGTACGGTTTCAGCAAATGTTATTTTTTGAGATAACTAACCCTTTATGACCCACATATGACCAATGAATGAATGAATAAAGAAATACTGCGCCGTAAAACAGATGCTGAGAGAGACAGAGACACTGAAGCCAACTGTTTTACCCTCTATCAGCCAGCTGGGGCAAACTAGCTAGTGCTCTTAATGTTCAGTGAGGCAGCAACCTTTCTCTAGAGAATCAGGCAGACCTAGTTTAGCTGTGTGTGTGTGTGTGTGTGTGTGTGACGGTGTGCATGCATGTTTGCAACAGTTGTTGGGCGGTGCCGAGAAAACCTGAAAGCACAAAGCAAACCTCTATAGGGTTTAATACGACTTAAACTGTATCTGATCAGCACTTAACTGAAGATTTCCTTTGCTTACATTTCATTTTCTCTGTGCTGTCTTCTTCAGTGATATCATCAAATATTTATAGTATTGCATAACAAAGTCGCACACGTACACAATCCTCTTGATACTCATACAGAGAAAATTAAAGAGGGCAAGTTTTGTTTGAATATCACAGCAATGCAATAAATTAAGAACACACACATATTGCTCAATAATTTCATTGTGATGAATATAAAATCAAATATGACAAATAAATGGTATTATCACAAGACTAAATACCCGTCAGAGATTGGTCTTTTTTTTACTATCACGACAAAAGATCACATCCTTCTGTGAATCATAGTCTCTCTGTACTTGTTTGACATGACAATGGAGCTCTGCACTACTCATGTTTCTTACAATAAGTTGTTTGTGTAGCCCTGACCCTGCTGAGTACAGGTCAGTGAATATGGAGTGAGTGAGAGGTCAAACATCCAATTCCCTCAAGAAACACAGAACAGACCACCTCTCCTTATTCTGTCTTCCTGATTTATTTGGTGCTTGATATTTAAAAAGGCAACAAACAAATTAGCATCCTGTAATGATGTAGTTTTCCTCTTACTCGGAGTGCAGCAAAAACAACACACTCTTTTTTGAGTGTTTGTTTCACAGCATTAAAACAAATTGCTTTTATTATAGTGAATCAAAAGGGCAACTGACAAACAAAGAGGAAAGCATTTTCAGCTATGTTCTCAAAATATTGTGCAGCTCTGGATTGCAGACTTTATTATACAACTTTTCTTTATGTTGCCTCATGCATGTAATATAAGTACTGGGGAAGCTACTTCAAACCTGCAGCTTTGGAGCTTCTATCATAAGTTGAAGTATGATGCTAGCTTAAGTTGTATTGTAGATTAATGGATTATTTATCAGATTGTTCTAATTTTAGAGCTATTAATATTTTTCAAAATTATTTAAATATGGCATGCATTTTTGTTCTCTCTTTATAGAAAAAAAATATAGATATTCTGTGATTTGAAAAGGTACCATAATTATGTGCAAAGTAATAAAATAAAAATACCTAAATTATATTGTATAATTTTTGGCCTGCTGCTACTTGTTTAAAAAAAAATAGAAACATTTTAAAAACTGAGTCACTTCTGTCAAGCTCCTGAAAAATATAGTTACAGTAGCTCGTTTTGCTGACTACTTGTAGCTAGCTACTCCCCCCACTATGTATTAGAACCTAACATTAATTAGACCTGATTTGTTATAGGAAACAGTGGCCTTGAAGACCTTTAACTGACCTTCGGAAATACATTAGTCAAAGAATACAGTGCAGGGAACATTAAAGTCTTCCAGAATAATTGCCTCTCTAGAGAAATGTCCTGGTATCTAAACTCTAACACGAAAGAGGTCTTCTGTCCTAAAATAGGAAAGCTTTGTTTTTTCATAAAGCAACACTTGATTAATTAAATGAATACCATTGTGAAAGCACAGAAAGTCAAATATTTTCTGTGCCTTTTTATAGAACTGCTTTAGTTTGGAAGAGTGTAGGCCTATAAAAAGCAATTCAATTAGACACTGTGATCACAAGCCAAAGTCTTCATTCTTATTTACCCAAGTTTTTATAAGCCAGACTTCTATCTGGCCTGGTTTATCTGGTTTACCTGAAACCATAAAGCTTTGAGAATTCAAAGACAATTCTTCTGAGGACACATATGAGAGAGACACGAGAGGAATCGGCCTGTCTGGTATATACAGCTACCTGCTGAGAGCCCTTCGAGACTCTTTAAATGAAAGAAAAGCTTTTCAAAAATTAAGAATGCCAATGCTTTCAGAGATGCGGTGTACAGTCATGAAATAACAACAGGAAATCTACCAGACGTGAGTCGAGTTTGAGCTATTTAAAGTAAGCCAGTCAACTGCTACACTCCAGTATCTTTGAAAAAGAAGCAGCATACAAGAGGTGAAAGCATGCATGCATTTATGAATACAGCTCATGGCCTACTTACAAATGAATGCACTGTCGCTCCTCTATCTTTCTATCTATCTGTCTATCTATAAGTAGTATACTTTCCACAATAGTAGGGTACACAAGAGTGCCAGAAATATTTTTCTTTTTCTGAATATTAATGTAAAAACTGGGTGAAAAATAATACTAATAAAAAATAATAAAAAATACTGGGTCTTATTATGGCGGAAGGGTGAGATATGCTTTTTTTTTATATACAATACTATTCAATATTTATTTTAATAAAGGAACTGATTAATCTAAGCACCTTCATCAAAACTGGTATTTAAGAACACTAAATAAAACAATGACATATTAGATTACCTCTCTATTGACAGTCACAGTCTAAAGATAATAATACAACTATCGCATAAAGGAAAACAAATAAATGAAAGGAGGGGGTATTTCTTTTTCATCTGTACGTTTTGCATCATGCAAAATCCTCGTCGTCGCCTTTATCTTTCTCACAGGGGTTTGTAAGACAATATTCCAGCTAAAGCTGCTCTGGAAATGCACAACTACATTTGAATTAAACTGAAAATGCTTTTTATTGATTTATTCTCTAATAGTATGCATGAAAAAGTAAAAAGTAAATATTTTCCAGATATGCCAATGCAGGAAAATGGAATATTAATACTTTTATAAATATTCATACTTTATACTTTATAAGAAGGCATCATAACAATTGGGGGTCCTTGGAAGCCCTGCAAGAGTGAATAGGCTTTTATACTGTTTTTTCCTTCCCGCTGTCCAAGGTCCTGAAACTGACTGGATTCCTTCACTGAACAGCCTCACACACAAACTGAGAATACTTCTTCCCCCTAAAAGTACAGTAAGCCATTGGCAAACGCTTGAATTAACAAATGAAAGCACAAAATGTCATTCCAGGCTGTCTGTTTTCTATAGTTAAATCAATATGCTGACTGCATGAACTATAGCTAACACAGCTGGCTGATACTGATATTATACACAGACTCGTATGCCAGCAACACCATAGCATCGCGTGCATACTCCTTTAAGATGATGTAATTTTTGATAACCCATTATGTTTTTTTTTCCCGCCCGCTGAGGCAACAACAGCTGAGGCGGTTATTTTCCCGCGCCACAGCCCTGAGAGCGAGCGATGCTGCATCATCTTCACTTCTAAACGCCACCAACACACAAACCCTGGATTATGTCAGAGGATCAAAGACGGGATTTTCTTCTAAACAGCTGGGATTATCGATCGACCCTCTCAGTCGCTACAAAATATGTGTTTTGAGCTGTTTTCTGTTCAATTCTTTTGAAAGTATCCAGTTTGGTCGTCAAAAGTTGGATTCAAACCGCTGCTGAACTTGCAAGGAACTTTGGACCCGCTAAACCGGGAAAAAAAAGCTCTATTCTATAATGCGTTTTGCAGAAATTAAACAGCATCTTTCGTTTGGTTTCAAGTGTACTATCTTTTTCAGGCGAAGGAATAAGCAACCGCGTCTAACGCCGTGTCCATCCGCCGCTGTGCGCCTATAGTTCCAGCTCGGATACTCCGTTCATTTCCCTTTTTTATTTGTTTCATCCGCGGAGAAGAGGTTGGTTTTTGTAACTGCGAGGTACCTGCTCCAGTCAGTTGGTTGAAATGCTATTTTTATTGCCATTTAATGTGCATGGTCCACCGATTGTATTTTCTAAACCCTTCCCGAAGCTGTAAAGAGCGAACTTTTCGAAAACGGATATTTTTTGGGCACCCATGACCGAAACAATGGCGTTAAGTGGAAACTCTAGAGCTAAAGACAACAGTTTTCCAGACGTTATTGAACTAAACGTCGGGGGCCAAGTGTATTATACCCGCCACACCACGTTAATCAGCAACCCCGGCTCCCTTTTGGGGAAAATATTCTCTCCTAAAAATAACGCATCGAATGATCTGGCCAGGGACCCCAAAGGTCGTTACTTCATCGACCGGGATGGGTTTTTGTTCAGATACGTGTTAGACTACCTCAGAGACAAGCAAGTTGTCCTCCCCGACCACTTCCCTGAGAAGGGAAGGCTGAGGAAAGAAGCGGAGTACTTTCAATTGCCAGACTTGGTGAAACTCTTGGCCCCGGACGACTTGAAGCCCAGTCCCGACGAATACATCCACAGTGATTACGAGGATGGCTCTCAAGGAAGCGACCAGCGGATGTGCCCTCCACCGTCGCTCGTTCCCGCCGACAGAAAAAGCGGGTTCATTACAGTCGGATATCGCGGGTCTTGTACGATGGGCAGGGAGAGTCAAACCGATGCCAAATTCCGGAGGGTGCCGCGGATTATGATTTGTGGGAGGATTGCGTTGGCCAAAGAAGTTTTTGGCGAGACCCTGAACGAGAGCAGGGACCCAGACAGGACCCCTGACAGATACACGTCCCGCTTTTACCTCAAGTTCAAGCATCTGGAGCGCTCTTTCGACATGCTCTCGGAGTGCGGCTTCCAGATGGTCGCCTGTAACTCGTCAGTGACGGCCTCGTTCGTTAACCAGCATACTGACGACAAGATATGGTCAAGTTACACTGAGTACGTCTTTTACCGTAAGTTGCTCCTCTAAAGTTCGTCAACATTCGCATTTCATCTCTGCTGAACACACGAGCACACATGAGCTACCACTAGACGGCGCGCTTGGTTCACACTTTTCCCCTGCCTCCTCCAGTCAAGGTGTCATAGGGACAAATAGTATTTCAGGTGACCTAGTATAGTCTGTATTTCTTAAAAATGAAAGGTTTAGGTGTAGGGTCAGTGTAGAGCAATACCACATACAGTCTGTACAGTATAAACCCCATTACACCTATAGAGAGTCCCCATAAATCACAAAAAACAATGTGTGTGTGTGTGTGTATATATATATATACACACACACACACAACTTTAAAGGTACTTTGAGATTTATTAACTTTACATTAAAAAAAAGGTTAACGTCGATGCGTGAGTGTTTAGCTATAATTATAAAGACTAATGGAGTGACTGAAAATTTCTGTATATTTCCCACTTTTGGGAAACACAGAAATGCTGTGATGGATTTATAATATTGGGTCATATGGGAATGGAAACTGCTTTTTTTTTTGTAGTTTTCATTTAATTCCCAAATTATGACAACGTCTGCTTCTGAGAAACCAGAAAATGGGAAAAGGTTTCACAGTTTATTAGTAACTGTTCATTGGACTATAGTTTTTATGTTTTATTCCATTAGTCATTAATATCACTTAGTTGTATTCATTAGAGAATTCAGTTGATAAAAGTAATGACTGGTGTACAAACTAGCATCTCAATAACTTGTACTGGTTTTATTATGTTAGTGCTAGGGAAATTGGAATAGGTAGAAGTAGCTATTTGAATACTTATTAGCACCTACTGCCAATAGAATCAGCAACAACTGGTTGAAGCAATACTAGTTGGAAATACAGCTGATATCCAAATCCCAAATCCCAGTAGAATTAAAAAAATTGCAAATATGTGGAATTTATTACAAATATTAGTGCAATAGTTACTATTGTGACTGATTGTTATTGGAATAAGTACTAATATCTAATGAATAGTAAAACTGAAAAAGGTGGTTTGATTATTTTACTGTTTTAAAATAAGTAGTGTTTTAAAGAAATAAGTACTACAGTAGTATTTAGTTAGAAAACTGTTCAAATGCTTTGCTATAGTAAAAAAAACTTTAAATATCAGTCTAAATGTTGCCCACCAGATGTAGTGGTCCTTTTCAAGACACACACAAGACAATTGTGTTTATATAAGTTTCCTGATCGTGTACCTGTTCTAATGTACCCTGGCACTGAAAGCCTTTATATAAGACCCTTACCTGGTAAGTAATGCTGTGGAAAAGAGAGACCCCTCCCTCCACCCTTGTCTATCTCTGCGAGCATCTCAATGGAGTGGCAGAGGATGATGGCTTTCTGTAATAGCTCTCATAACATTTTATGATGTAACAAAACACCACCTACTTCAGGCCGGTAGTGGCTAATGTGCTGTCGAGCCAGTAGTGGCCCTGCCACAAGGCAAAATGGAGGAAGCACATAATGGAGTTTATACCGAGCCCATTAAAGAGATTGCAGCTGCCATATTCTTTATAGATTCGTTTAAATTGACATTTTTAACCGTTCACAACATTACTATCTCACACGAAAATGTAATGTCAGTTTTTTGTCTGTGTCTTGGTGGACATTCTCGTCAATAGAGCAATGTAACCACTATTTTTTATCACTACCAAGATAACAAATGCATGCATTAAGCATGTTATAGCATTCAAGCTACTGACCAGGAAGCTAGGTGTATTAACAGAAGTGTCCACTCGCAGTTTTATATCTTAAAATTCCTGGAGCAAAATAAAATGACAAATTTTGTATTTTTGTTGTCACATTGATATATGTTCTGAAGCAAAAGGAAATTGTCTAATTTTGCATTTTTGTTTGCATTTCTATTAGGGGTGGGCATAGATTAATTAATTTTTAATTAATTTAGAAATTAATCTAGATTAAAATGGCTCATTTGAATTCTGCCAAAGGCATTCAGAATATGTGTGCTACCTAAATAATGACTACAAGTAAAGCCGTATTCGGACTGGACTAGTTTTACAGGGGGTTTCACAGACGTACTTGGTGATTTTAAACCCATCCGAATCTGTCATGTCTGTGTTTTTCTCTCACAATAATATCTCAAAATAATTCTAGAGTCCGAATGCGATGTCTGTGAAATAATTTTTCACAACGTTTCCTTGTGTGTTTTGGCCAACGCGATATGCTCTTACCACATGCACATTTAATATATTTTAAAATAAATGAATAAATACAAAAAAAGAGCCAGATCACGTAAACTGTTAAGACTGGCTATTGTAATATCAGTATCAGGTAAGATCACTCGCGTTCATTTCTGCACTCAGTTACATATGCTTTAATTATCAAAATGAAACATGGGCTTACTACGAATAAAAATCATAACAGTTGAATTAAAGTAACCACACATTAACACAGTGTTGCTGTACTAGCCATTTAGCTTCACCATGGTATTTGTGATTATACTAATTGTAATCAATCTGAATGACTATAGCAATGCTCGCATACAGAGTGCGTGATCTCTGTGATGCGCAGATGTACAAAACAGACCTTCGCACCTCTAATAAACACAGAGATGTCAGCCCACCACTAGTGAATACAGAGTAGTTTTAGACTAAATGTGAATGTGCATTAATTCATCTTACTCTCAAAAAATGGATTTAGTATTCATCAAAATGATAAAACCTACAATAATGAAATGACACAAATGTATCTAATCTCATTTTATTAAACAATATCTTTGCTGCTGACCTTTGATGATCCAGTTCAACAATACGAGCAAAAATGACTTAAAAAAAACCTAACTATTGTGCTTCATTGGTTTTATTTTTTATTGCTGTAGAGTATTGAACTTTCTCCTGTATTCTGCTTTACAGATGTGAATTTACTTTTTCTTCAGCCTGAGGTTTATTGGTGGCACTTTTTGGTGTTCTTTTACATTTGCAATAAATATAATGTCTTATATTAAAAAAAACACTCAAGCTCGGCCCATATTTAAAAAGTAACGCAAAAGTAATTACTTTCCATAAAAAGTAACTAAGTAATGTAATTGGTTAGTTAGGGAGTAATGCAGTATTGTAGTGTATTACTTTTAAAAGTAACTTCCCCCAACACTGGTAATGACACATTTAAAAAGGCATCAAAGATGTCAGAGCAGAAACAAATGTATCCCTCTACCCTGATACCATTAGGGGAGGGTCTTTGTCTCTTCAGGTGAGAATCACTGAATATTAATGGCCATTCTCACCCCCTTGCATACAGGTTTTTGGTCTCAAAACATGTCTTAAAACTTCCTAAAAAATGCAAACATGTACATTCATCTTTGTCACGTATTGTTGTAGAACAATTTGTGCTGATCACAAGAAAAATACTGGTTGGTCAATAATGTTCTAAGAAGCTGATAAAAGCACAAATATCAGAGCATGTCAAAACATCTCAAGTGCCCCAAAATAACCTCAGACTCCAGAGGGTTAAAGTAATTAATCTTGGCAGCCACGCTGTTCATGCAGTAATATAACATGTCTTTTTTAGATGTCTCCATCGAGATTGAGGAGATTGAGAAGATAAAGCGTGGGATAAAATGAACAGCTACTAAAGACAACAGAAAACTGTGGTGGTAGCTTTTCAACTTCTCTTATTTTTATTCTTTTTCAGGCTGGTAGATTTAATGGGAAATATATTCCTGTTTGGATCAGTTTTTTATGCATTGTGATTGTGGGATTTTCTTTGTGTATAAAATAATTTACACTAATGCTTTAATATGTTTCAGAAGACACAGAAAAATAAGCATACTAATTTTAATTTGTTGATTCCAAGCAAATTTACAATATTAAAAAAATATTATTTTAGTTTTAATGTGTGATACTGTGCATACCTGTGTATGAATACTGATCTACCATTTGGCCTTCTTATGTCTTACATATCCACTTGTTAAGTTGTGATGGATTTTGGGTCCAAGCCTCCACTCTGTTGCAAGTTAGAATACTACATTGAATGATCTAAGGATTCATTGTCGGAACTTGTGTGTTAAAGAAAGTTTTACTTTCTTCTTTATTTTTCATGCGTTACTGGGTAAATGACATAAAAATATATTTCCTAATATTGTGCAATCGGTGCTATCCGCTAGCAAACTTTAGCGATTTATTTGCAAAAGTTTCTTTACAGAACATCGCCGTAAACACAAACACAAGACTGATGGTAATATACATATAATGAAAAATTGTCATTAAAATCCTTATTAATGGCAAAAATTACTTATATTTGTGGGTCTGCTTGCTCGAGTGAGCAGCCATGTTGGAAATTTCTCTTAGCCCTTCGTTTGAAGTGAGGTCCTGAAAAATCTTCATTTTGAGGGCTACCTAGCCCTTTCCCTTCCCCCTACCCCTCCAACCAAAAGATAATTGAGACACCACTACCCCTACACGTGAACGCGCCAAACAGAGGGGTAGGGGAAAGTGTAGGGGTAAGGGGTAGAATTGACATTGAGCCATATAGTATAAAATCACTTGTTGGATTTGTGCTGGTCAAATGTAGTCTGAATATTGAAATGTATGCATTTATGATTATTCAATAAATATTTAACTTTTTAGCATAATTTCCAGCTTCCGCTCTTCTTTTTCATTCAATTTCTTGGGTGGCAAAAAAAAAGTCAACTGCGTATTATACATTACTTGCTTTTAGGAGGTTTTGGGTTTTAGACAACTTTGCTGACTAGTTGTTCTAAAACCAGACAAATTAATATTTCTCCATCCATGAAAAGATCTTCCTCCCATTAAGGAGGACACCAGCCCTCCAGGACTGTAGTTGCCCAGCCCTGCCGTAGTTGGTAAAGCTACTGGGACAGATGATATAATTTCAACAGCTCAC
The DNA here is from genome assembly GCA_032275025.1 of Enteromius treurensis. Classification (NCBI taxonomy): domain Eukaryota; kingdom Metazoa; phylum Chordata; class Actinopteri; order Cypriniformes; family Cyprinidae; genus Enteromius; species Enteromius treurensis. Next base: position 13,683,224 of record JAUCMU010000046.1, on the reverse strand, counting down.
GAGTTCGTGCTTGTCGGCAATTATAGGCGAAGCTTGTTTGGCGTGCTGCCCGGGGGAATACTCATGGTTAGGAGGTCAGCCGAGCCATAGGGCGTGTAGCCTTAAAAGCTCCGGGGAGGAAGGAAGCGGACAGCTAAATAAAGGGGCTAGAGACCAATGCTCTTTAGAAACCTATGTTCTTAAGGGGCTGGAGTCCAATGTTATTTTGTTTGTTTTTTTAAATATAGGGATAATTGGAAGGGGCCAGGGGGAGGAGGCGGAAAGAGGGAATAGGAGGAGCTGGGAGTTTTAGGGCCTGTGGAGGGAAACATGAATGGGTTAGAATTTGGGTTAGACGTATTCAAGTAAGTATTGAGAGGAGGTAGAGAAGGCGTGAAGGGGTTATAGAGGTTATTCTGGGCTGGAGGATAGGGTGAGAACCCGGTAGAAGAAGGTAAGAAAGTTAGGTGAGGAAGAGGAGCTAGAGAGGGAGGGGTGGGGGCTAACATTGTTTGAAAAGCATTAGTAATTTGTGCGTCAGCTGGACAACATTGACAGGAGACGAGAGGAACTTTTTCTAATTTTTATTCCATGCTTTTTCAACACTACAAATGAATCTAGCGTGTGCACTGCCGCAGTAACTGCACACGTGCATGAACTTGCATTTGGATGTGCACCAGTGATATTGCGGCCGCCTGTGAATACGCGGTTTTGCAATTTGAGGTCAATGGCCCCCCGGTATGGACATTGGTTCAATTGTGACACTTCGAATTGCACATTTAGCTGAGAATAAATGGTGGTAGGTATAGAAATGTGAACCGCCGTAAGATAGCGCAAGCTCAGCAATTAAAGCCATGTAATCGCTGAGCTTGTGCTTGCGGAGAGGATAGACGGAGCATATAACTTCTGTATAGCGGTTAAATGTAATGCAGAATTCGGCGAGAGACAGGGTGCTGGATGGGTTGGATGGGGAGTTTTTAAGGGTGACTGAAAACTCGCAGCAATCCACTTGGTCTGCAGAGGGAGTGTTGATAGGAGATAAAAGAGTGTACAAGTCTATATCCCCACCTGTGAATATGTGAGATCGGAGAGTGGGGGAGACGGGGGTGGGCTCCAGTGCCAAGGCGTTTGGCAGAGAGCTAGCAGTTTGGAGGGTGAAGGGTTGCCAAGTGACTGAAGAGGTGGGTGGGTTAGCGGGGGGTGCATGAATGAAAGGAAGAAACGGAGGGGTTAGAAGAGGGGAGAACTTGGGAAAGGGGGGCGCCGACATAATAATAGTAATTTTGATGAGCAGTCCCGAGTTGAACAAATTGTCCATGGCTTGTGCCAGGCGCAGTTCCAGCGGGGGCGGGGGCAAGTTGGCCAGGAAGTTGTGGGCTGACCCGGAAGTGCTTGGGGGGCCGTTTGTTGTTGTTCCACCGGGAGGGCAGGGGCGGAGGAAGGGAGGCTGCTAGCCGCTGTGTTGGGATCTCTCCCAAGGATTGCTGAGGGAGTGTTTCTTGGGGTGGAGCGAGCTCGAGCTGGTGCAAAAACGACATTTTTGTGAGTAAAGCAAAGCTTAGTTTTCTCTTTCCTCTTTCCTTGGGAAAAAAGCGGGAGCTCGGTACCGGCTGAGGATGAACTGTAGAGGGCCAGGAGTTAGGCTTTAGTAGCTTTCCTCAAGAAATGCACGCCGGCTTTAGCTAGCGTGGTTTTGGTATCGACAAAGAGAATATGCATTGAACGTGTGGATGAAATACTCTTTGGTCAAGTTTGTTCATTTGGTATCAGTTAATGTAACCTATACTTATAAAAAAAAAAAAGTATTTTTGAAATGCAGTGAAAAGTTACAGGAATAGACTTTAAATTTATATATCCAGTGTAAAGTCACATGAAAAACATGTACAACTGATATTTTACAGAATTTTCACACACCCACGAGGAACATGAAGCAGAGAGCTTATTTTGAAACGTTTTCAAACGCCTCACGCCTCTCAGCGTGAATAACCCTACCAGCTAAGGCAGGCCCACAGCCACCTGAAGCGCCAGCAGAGTCAAATAGGCATCCCTAGAAACAAGCTGCTCGTGTTACCAAGTCAATCTGAATTTATTTAGAACCCAACACTTTCACTGTTATTGTTTTCTTCGCCCAGTCCTTGTGTTCAGAAATACCCATTCAGCTATCCCTTACCCAGGAAGCTTGACCCACTGTGGTGCCAGGAAAGTGCATGTTTTGTCTCTCCTCTCCCTCTCCTATATTTTACAGGTAGCTCCAACCTTTTCTTCATAAGAA
>JAUCMU010000046.1:13549707-13575439 GCA_032275025.1 Enteromius treurensis | reverse complement strand
GCTTTCCGATGGCAAGCTAGATTAACTGAACACCCAATCTGTGGATCTGTGTAACTCACACACACACACACACACACACACACACACACACGTGAATGCACACACCACTGCACTCCACACCATGCGATTGCACCTCCACCAGCACTTCAAGCTAGCTTCTTAGCCTTCCAGCCTCAGGCCAGTGCCTAAGATACACCAAAAACAAACAAAATGAATTAAATCCAATACAAAAAGATGTTTCTACCCAATTAATAAACCTCTGTAAAGAAAACAGAAAAAGGTTACATCAAAACAAAAAAACATATACAAACAAAATACTATAACCAAAGACTACAACTGGAAACCCAGCAGTCCAAGCGCTCACTGAAACAAATCCTGGAATCAGAGCCCTCCAACAGCGGCAAAGGGAATAATTATGATGGTACCAGCGATGGTATAAACCAGATCTCCGATGTAACCCAGTCCATCGGAAACAAATAGTAGAGCCACTCAGAGCAGTTAATATAGTCGGTGATCACATAAGCAGCATACACATGCACGGCTGGGATTACGTTGGACAATGATTAATGTTCAAGGATGAAAACAAAAATAAGAAAAAATACACGAAACCATAGGAAAAACAGCAGCGCGTCCTTCTTTGATGACGGGTATAAACACCGCCGCCGTCGGGAAACGCGATGACAGCACCCCAACTAAGCGTTCTAAAAAAAGAATTTGGTTAAGTATTAACCAAAAGGCAACAGGTTGATTACACTTACCAATAACAGCTCAGACCACACGAAATGTATAATAGCTCACACCTCACATGTTAACCCGCCAGGAGGCATTCGTGATTCAACAGCTGAGAGTTAAAACAACCGGATTATCACCAAACACCAAAACGACAGCATGTAATAAAACATGTAATCTCGCACTGTGAGAAAAGCACATCTACATTTAAAATCTACATGCCCGCATCTCCATTAAGCAAACTGCCACCAAACAACATTACAACACCATCGCTCCTCTGCCACACAATGCTCAGTATTAGTTTAACATTCAAAGTCAAGTCTCACTTGATGACTTTGTCTGAAACTGAAGCTTAGGTTATTTAAGGATAATTTATTCATTGAGCCAGTGAGTTGTGCTATTTAAACCAGGTCTGATTCTGAAAATTAATATCTGTTTATTACTTGATCATCCAATTAATTTAGAAAAAAATGGTGTTGATGAATCAGACATTTACTTTTGCCATATACAGTACAAAATTCACATAAAGACCAAATCCCATTAACACATTATCTTTATTTAAAATTTCACAGAATGAGAGTTTGCAGGAAGAGTAAATAAACTTTTGGACCCAACAAATGAGGTTTGTATATAAATTCTAAAATGTTTGTTTACATAAATTCATAATTTTATACATGTTATACTGTTATACAGTAACACAGTCTTTTTCTGTATGCGCACACACAATTCTATTATTATTATTGTTATTACTGCTTTTTCTATCCAGAGAAAAACCATACAGAAAAGTAAATTCATTAATGGTAATAAGAACCTACTCCTTGGCAACAGTATCTCACAGGAGACTGATTCCATAAGCTCCAGTGAGTCATTTGCATAAAGTTAAACTTTTCTCAACTTTGTCAAGTCAGTGGACATGCTCACTCATTGAGCTTCACTCATGTGGCCAGATATCACCAGCACTAAAAGAAAAAGAATGACATCCAGTTGCTTTGCTTCAGTAAGCCGCTGTCAGTGTGAATGGAGCATGAGGTGCTCAAACACACTAGGATGACACTAATTACAGCATGAGGAGGAGGTAAACCGTTGCCCCGGCAAGATAAGGGGGAGACGTTTCCACTGGGAGAGAGAATTCCTGGGAAAATACTTGTCCAATCAACTGCTTGATTGTGTGATTATGGTTAAGGAAAAGCTAGGAGCTTTAGACTTCTTTTCTGGAATATAATTTGACCCTAAACCCAAATAGTATTATTATTTTTGTACTGTGCAAGCAGTATTCCCTAAAGAGCTGCACACTGTAACATTATCCAAAAAAATTTACATTTCCATACTGTAAGCCTTCCTTAGTGGAAATATTTCACTAAAAATTCATTTTTTTCCTGATTTGCATCCATTATTTACTGAAGTATGCAGAAGCGTAAAAATTATTTCCTAGTGTGGAAACACTGTACTGTTTTTAAACTTCATACTTGTACACTTACTTGAAAAAATTAAAAAATGCTAACACTCAAAGATGCCCCTTTGTGTGTTTATTTATTTATTTATTATTAAAGAGGTCCTATTCTGTCTTTTTACAAAGCCGTTTTTGGAGTGTACTTGAACAGATTTTCATGTTTTTGTGTTCCAAATCTGCATTATTTTCCATGTATTTTACTTTAGTGTACCGTGTCTTTTCTCAGTCTGACTCAAACACCCTGTTTAGTTCCTGCCTTCAACACATGAAATGTTCTCAGATTGGTTAGTTGGCCCACCAATAGGTGTATTTTGGGATTTATCCATGATGCAGACAAGGCTAGCTTTGGTCCTTGTTGCTATGGGCAGTTTCAGGTTAGGCCAATATTTCACAATCAAGAGACTATCAGGTCTTATGGCAGCAGGAGCCAAATGTCAATTCCATTGATTCTACTGCACATATGACCATTTTAGATCTGGCTCAAGAGTAGGGATATTCTCTTTCTGAACAACCTGTCAAAGGTCATAAGGGCCAGGCACTGAGGACATACCTTTCATGTGTGGATAAGACCTTGATTTCTAACCTATGGATGTCTCTCGCTGGGGTGCGGTTCTTGGTGATTGGCCAGCCCACGAAGATTGGGAGGGCCATCATTTCTCATCTCTGGAAATGGGGGCAGTATTTCTACAGTAGCTCTGAAAAAAAACACTTCCACCCACAACCGAGGGTTCTCCCGAGAGTTCTATTGAGGGTTCCACAGGTTAGAGTTCACCTGTTGCCTGAAACTCTGTTCTGTTTAGCCTGAGTCTGGTTCTCAGATCTAGTGTCTTTCCTGGATGATGCTCCTTGAGAAATCCCTGTCCAGAGATCTGAAGATGTTGGGTCTGGACATTCCTATCTCTTGAGATAATTGTGATAACATGCATAATGTATGAGACGTTTTCCATGGTTTTTACTCATATTCCAGAATTAGCTGGGCAGTTTTAAGTTTAGAAATTATAGATTTTTAGCCTTTGTTAATGTTATGGAAGCAGACTCTACACAGGAGGTAAGTAAAAAACAGAGTGTTATTTATTTTGCACAGCATTGAATGAACGGAGAAGAAGGGTCTTGAGAGGTGAGTAACTGGGAGGCGGATAATTTCCTTTCATCAGGGCAGAGCAATAGTGACTTCTTTTGTTTTTTCCAGGATCGTCGGAGCATTGGAGACACTGGAGACAAAGGAGACAGGCTGGAGCTGGGAGACAACCACACACTACACAGACAGGAACTTCCTAGGAAAGCGGGAGGAAACTGGAATGAAGGAGAACGAAGAGATAAAAACAAGGCAAGTATTTCAGTAGTATCAATACTAGGAGCATAGGTTTGAGTCCACTACGTACAATCGAGCCCGGTCACTGACTGAGAGGTGGTGTGTGGTTTTATGAGGCTGGTGATTGCAGTGATGATGAGGTGCAGGTGATGCTGATTAGAAATACGAGGAGAGTGAATGCTGTGGTTGGCTGGAGGTCGAACCTAGCAAATCCGTAACAGTTAAGGCAGTTTAATCAATGTATTTGAATTAAATTTTATATCAAATATTAAATTTGAGAGCTGATAACAGTTAATTAAATCAGTCGGAATTGTATAGGCTGCTGACACAATTTAATAAATAAATAAATGAAAATGTACAAATGCTTTAAAGTGCAATAAAAGCTCCATGACAAAAAATGTTATTGCTGCCCAACGATTATACATGTATTTAAAATAATTGTGTAATTATGTGAGATCAATGCAATTCTAAATAGCCTACATAAATTTTGTAAATTATGTGGAAAAACCCTGGGCAGAGCTAGGATATTGTAAAAAAATATATTTTCTTTATTTTTCACCTTGTATTCATTATTAATCTTAATAAATATGATATATTTAAAAAAGCTTTTTGTGTTTGAGGAAACAGCATGGTAAGATCTTAACTAGTATTTTCACATTATTATCACAATATACATTAAAACATTATTATTTTGAATCATTTGTGGCTATAACCCCGATCAACTACAAAAACAGGCAGGAATTTATTCATTTAGTAGTTCATTCTTACATAGAGCCTAAATAACAAAATTCACATGCTGCCTCAGAAAGTTCAGCCGAGTTCCAGTACATTCAGTCCTCTAAGGAACAATGTAACATCTATACTCTAATGCAGGCCTGGTAGTGGAGCCAAATGATATCATATGTTCTTAAAATTGACCAAAATCCTATTTAGCCAGTACACATTCCTTTAAGGAAACCCTGAGTCATGTTCCGGCGTCTCTTTACTAGCTCAACATGTCAGCTCATTTCCACCCTGAAGCAGTAAATTGAATGTAAACACTTTGCACTGCTTCTGAAATAGCAGATATATGAGCTAGTAACTAAAAAATCTAATTAAGCAACTAAAGTTATCTACTGTTATTGCTTGTCTCCTATTAGCAGGGAAATGCACAACAGAACGTGTATAGCAAAGTTACATCATAACACAGATTTACTTGTTTTATCAAGCCTACATATGTTATTTGTTGGGGGACTGTTAGGGTCTCTGAATGTCTTCCAAACATGTTGGATTGGAATGGTAGAAAATGTATTAACTAACAGGCTAACCAAATGCCAACACTAATGAGGAATGTACACATACAGTACACCATATCTCTGAAATTAGATGTGTCACACATTTTTAACACTTCAAAAATGCTATTTTCTGAATTATTATTAGGAAATATCTAATATTAAGAAATTCGGGAATTTTCAAGTCTGTTGTAAGTATCCAAATATTCTTTGGGGACATGTTTCATTGAATGCCCATACATCTACAAGTATTTATGTATAACATAAATACTATGGGTAACACTTTATAATAACTACACACAATGAGTCATAAGTTAAACATTAGTAAATAGTTAATTAATCATATAGAAAACATTGTTCCTACATTAAAAATTAGTAAGCAGTTTATAAACACAGCTATAAATGCTTTATTTTTGGTTTATAAGCATATATATAAAATAAGTAATAGTTCTCTTCATTAAGGATCAGTATATGATTTCTAAACTATGTATTACATTATTGACAAAGCAGTTAGTTAGTTTCTCAGTGGTTCATGAGATCGTTTATGAAGTGTTAGTAAATTATTAATAAAATATTTGAATCTCCACTTTAGATGCGCTCACAAAAATAGTTAATTGCAAGCTAGTAAATGTTTTATAAGCAGTTGACTTAATCATGAGTTACAGTAGAAATATGTGTTAATAAATCGTGTTACTAAATGTCTGAATATAAAGATCTATAAATGTGCATTCAAATAGTTTATTAATCGTTTACTAACACTTTATAATTGCTGGAACCACTGAGAACTACTGCCCTATATACCCACATTTTTTCAGACATACAACCCATAAAACACTTTCTAAATGTTCATTTAAAAAAAATCAAATATATTGCATGATTTTCTCATTAAATTTCGTCTAAAAATAACATTTATTTAGTGGGACTTACCTGAGGCATGCACTTGACAAGATGGGGGCGCTGTTCATTCTGCGCGCACGTGCAGATTTAATATTATATGTTTAAGCCCAAGCAATAAAATTAGTTCAACTAAAATGTTTTTGCCCTTCCAACATTTTGAACATTGGATTTTTTACATTATAGCAAACAATTATAGCGATCCTGCAGTGGTCAGATAGTAAAATAGACTTGCAATTGTTGTTTTTATGATGGTTTATCCTCAAATGTTAATGCTTACCATTTGTGCAAATATCAAAGTTATTCATCTATGAAGTTAAATCTCATATTTAATTATCAAATATGAACTGAATTAGAGGCAATTACAAAATCTTCTTTCTGAGTCATTTCAGTGCCGCTGTAAAATGTGCTTTAATGAGCATCATCTGCATCAAAACTCAGCATACTGTATCCTCAGCAGAGTCTGAAGAGCTTCTTTTATATCAGGCAGTACTGTGTGATCAAAGTGCCTTTATGTTTCATGCTGCTGCAGCCACATTGAGCAGAAGATGAAAAATGTAATCTGAATTAATATTTCTCTTCTACAACCTGTTATCCATGCAACAAAGTAAAACATAATAATAAGTTGTAGTGTGCCATATGGTAAATTACATTTTCGTTTAAATGCCAGTTGTTGTTGTTTTTCATAAAAAAATGGCATCTTTCCCAATGTTTATGTTTTAATGCAGTAATCTCCACAAGTTCAGTAAAGAACCAGCGCGAATCACATGTGTCCTTGTTTCAACATTTGTTAATTATAGACACTGGTTGAACTTTTTAGAAGCACTAAACATAATTGTAGTGCCTATCGGTAAAAAAAGAGAACACATTACATACCATTTATATTCTGTATAGCACAGTCTACAATCCTAATGTTAATTTTAAAAGTGAATGTAGTAATTGGGTGCGTATAGTTGATCAGTAGTTGAACATTGCAACATGCCCCTGTGGAGTGCTAAAGCCAATGCTATTCTCTATAGAGCTCCTCTGATATGTTTTATTCCACTGGCTGATTGCAAGGCATTCCAGATGTGTCCTTTGCCCTTCTGTGTCACGGTGGAGCTAATTGTTGGTGTTGTCTATTTCTCTTTGAGTTGCAAATTTCCCAGAAGTACTGTTGTCTGTGTGAAACCACTAATTACCTCATGTAATTAGACATAAATTATGGTGCGCAGCAATGTCACATTGTACTTCAATGGAGTGAACCTAGTATGTTTAAGAGGGCGAGAGATGTAGATTTATCAGTGGAAAGGACTGTTTTAATTAAATGGATTAGGCTAATTCAAGTTAATTAGAGTGCTGCAACAAACAAATGCTTTTTATCACACAGTGACATCAGAAATACGCTCCATTCGATGTAGAAGGCGTCACATAAACACAGGCTTTGCATTAGTAATACAAGTACAAGTTTGTGTGGTAATTATAGTAATAACATCTTGTAGTCTGGCTTCATGTCCATTTGCATTAGGTAATTCACTTTTTGTTTGTTTGTTTGTTTCTAGAAATACTTAAGGCACATCGGTTTGTATTTATGTTCTGTTTTCAAGTACATGAAATAAATTAAGCATAAATGAAAAATGACATCTTGACCACAAACTTCTGGCAGTCTTTGTTCTACTAATACGAATTATGAATGTGATAATCCCACATTGAAATGCATTCATTTATTCATGATTTTTTTTTTTTTTTTTACATAATACAGTCTGAAGAAAGTCCTACCTAAAAAGTGATGTTGCAGTAGTTTGTTGTAAACCATGTTATGTCATTTGCATTGGAGGCTAATGAAGCATATTGCTAGTCCAACAGTTTGTGTGCATGTGTACATAAACTTGCTCTGGGACACATTACCATGTTGTGCATCACAGTCGCTCTCCAAAGACAAAGGGGGGGGAATGTGAATGCTGAATCCCTGAATATTCAAGCACTTCAGAAACCTTCAGAAACGTTGTATTACAAGCACTTCACGTGTCTACTCTTTATGTCAAATGCCTGGTTGCATTCATTTTTTGTAAGTCACTTTTAATGAAACTGTGTATGTTAAATCAATAAATGTAAATAATTGTTCCTAAATCATTATTATAATATAACATTCTTTAGGGTTTTTCTTTGGACAATGCACAGTAAATGCAACCAGCATAAGAATGAAGAATGTTCTTTGCTGTTCCTACAGTCCAGGATAAGAGGAATAGGGAAGGAATAAGGGGAATGAAGGAAATAAGACTGGAGAAATATAATCAGTTTATGTATAAACGTGCACCGTAACTCCATGCATCATGCTTTCACCGTTTCTTAAATGTGATTCTTCTTCCTCTGGTTCTTGCAGAACCTGGTCTGTATTGAGTATTTCTTTTGTACAATCACACCATTCTCATGGGAATACACAACTATTTTACAAAGTGGCAATTCCTTATAAATTAAAACATACATTTTTTTTTAAAAGTAAGCATTTAACATAACCATCATTAGGCTGTAAGCAGATTGTAACAACACTGTACAAATGCATACGAATTAGCCACCTGAACATGAATTTGCCAGAACATAAATAGATTTGGTTGGTACTGTACATCTACAATAAAAGCATGGAATATTCTAATTGTATTTATGCTGTTAGCTTAAAGAATTAGCTTTTTGCCAGTGCATCTCAACTCTGGTACTATATTTTTTTTTCAGTAATGAGTGATCAAACTAATGTCACGGTTCCGATGCGGGAAGGTAGAGCAGGGATTCAGAGTTCTCCAAATAACAGTTCTTTAATACTCACAAAGGTTTACAGACAGGCAGGTAGGCAGATTTGGTAGCACACACAAACGTAGACACATTCAATGAACCGACAACAAGAACTAAACTGAACGTAACTTAAATAGGGCAGACAATGACACTAATTGATAAGACACACCTGAACATAATCAACAACAGACAGAAACTAGGTCACACTTAGAACATGGGGAAGAACAACAACAAACACTGTGCAGGGGCGTCACAATAGTACACACAAACATACACACACATACATACAAAAAATACAATCCTAAAGAATACCTTATTACGCAGTTTTTTTTATATATCTATAGTTTTTCATTATTGTTTTGCAGAATAAAATAATTCAACTGCTTTACTGCTTATTAAAATTGTAAAAATGTATGTCCACCAAATAAAAGTCAAGAGTTGGGATCAAAACAGCACTGGACACAAGAAACAAAAAAAATCATTGGATCAAGATCAATAAACCTCTTAAAAATATCTAATCATTTTATCTTTTTAAGATGAGACAAATTAATTTCTGGTTGTAAAATATCACATGACTCTCCAAAAATGATATTTTTCTAATGAATAATTCATGGACCTTGGATCACAAAATCAGTCTTAAGACGCTGGGGTATATTTATAGAAATAGCCAAAAATACATTGTATGGGTAAAATAAAATAATTAATTTTTCTTTTACGCTAAAAACATTAGGGCATTAAGTAAAGATCATGTTCCATGAAGATATTTTTGTAAATTGCCTACCTTAAAAACATAATTTTTGATTAGTAATATGGATTGCTAAGAATGTCTTTTGGACAACTATAAAGTTGATTTTCTCAATATTTAGATTTTTTTGGACCCTCAGATTCCAGATTTTCACATTGTTATATCTCAGCCAAATATTATCCTATAATCCTAACAAACCACACATTAAAGTAAAGCTTATTTATTCAGTTTTAAACCTTTGACAAATTTACACTTATAACTTGTTTTGTGGTCCACGATTTGTTTACAAATTTTTATCTTGAAAATATATTTAAATATATTTAAAACTACTTTTCAAAAGTAACAATTTAATGTGTGCAAACATGTATTCAGTGAAAGGAAAATATGTCCTTTATCGCGGATGCTTTTTATTTATGTCTTTGATTCTTGCACAGTCAAGGTCAGGATGCTTTTGTAGTCTTTGGGCCTGATGTATTTTAAGTTTGCTCTTTACTAGCCTATTATCATATCCCCGCTTTGAACTGACTTCCTAAAATTCGATTCTTAAAACAAGCATGTTTTTAAACTGTCTGACCCTTTTAAGTGTGTATTCCCTGTTAAAATAAATACCGAGGCTATCAGAGGCTTCAGGCAAGGGCAACTCTCTGACCCCTCATCAATCATTTAAGGCTCAGACAGATCTACCGGCCAGATGCCTTTCTGTTTCTGGGCTCTTCCACTGTATCGATCCATCTCAAAGGAGCTAAAAACTCCACCGCTTCACCTTCAGCCATCCTCTTTGAAGTTGTTGCATTAATATATGATGGGATCATGGATTAGTTGTCAAGCAACTTACTCGCTACTGACATCTAACCAAGATGGATGTGTTAAATTTGTTCAAGAAATTGGAGAAGGACAGAAAAGCTTGTACAAAGGCAGGGAAATAAAACAGTCGTACAAGATTTGGCTTTTTAGCTCAGAATACTAAAGTATGAGACCAGCAGTAATATACAAACATTTGTATGTGGGAAATGCTGGTGCAGGAATTAACAGACATCATTCAGCTCTTACTGGGAATGACTTTGCTGCCACACTAATGAAATCTTGCAAGATTTACACCTATCATTTGCATCTTAATGTGTGCCGGTAATTTAATAAACCACACTCTTGGCATGTTTACAAGAAATTTACTGCAGGGACGAAAAGAGTGCTGATAAGACGAAGTCAAAGACATTTTAGCTAAGAAGAAAAAAAATCAGTACCAGTTGAGATTAAAGTGAGGGGTGTGAAGTGATTAAACCCGTTTTTCTTTTACACAAAAAATCCAGAGGAATTCAGTTAAGACAGTAAAGATTTGATGAACTCACCCTCGTATCGCCGTCAGGGGCAAGCGGATCAGTCATCCAGGATCCATATCTTGATCCAGATGTCTTTATGGTTATAGCATCACTTATTCCTGTCAGCTTCCCACAAGCTGATAACAGTAAAACATGGTAAAAACATTTTACTCTTATTATTTTTCATCATTTACTCACCCTCATCTTCACCTTTCTTATCCCATAAAACATAAAAAGAGATATTTTGAAGAATGTTTATGCTGCTCTTATCCATGCAATGAAAGTGAATGATGACTATTAGCTGTCAAGTACAACAAAATTAATTATTCATTATTCTCTATTGTTATTCACAATAATAACAAGCTTTCTATTGCTGCGCTTGCAGTAGTCTGTTGACCAGTCACTTTCACTGCAAAGAGAATATCAGGCTGACATCTATTTGAAAAAAAAAAGTTTTGTAGATTTATAATGATGTGAAGTTGAGTAAATGATGACAATTTTCATTTCTGGTGAATTCTTCCATCGTTTGCTTTCTTGAGTGAGTTATATGCTGTTAAACTTCAGTGTTTTGCGCTGGTAAATGGGTTTGAGGTGGATGGGGGAGGCGTTAGAGTTCCTGTCATATTCTGGCTTGTGTTAGGCACTCAGGCAGAAGTTTGCAGGCATCAGTGAACCTCTCATACTCTCTGTTTTGACACAGTGTCAGACGGGCGCACTGGAGCATAACTTGTGTAGACGTCTGCAGTGTTGTAAGAGGCCTCATACACAAGGAAGTGTGTTCTTTTCTCATTTAAACTTCTTTCTGAACCGCGTTTTCACTTTTTCTGTCATGTCTTTCGGAGAACCGATGCGTTTTCCTTTACTCTTTCTTTCTCTGGCTGTGCGGTTTTGGCAGTCCACCGGGGCAAGCAACTGCTTTTAAATGAAGTGTACATTTATAGAAACTCCCATGTTTCCTATGATATTTTTTCCAATATTCTGTTCTTGGCACTGAAATGCGATCATGGTGCTGGTCTATGTAAAACCACACCAGAGCCAGTTCTGGAGAAAAAAACTGTTTTGTATTTCACTGACCTGGCTATCTGATGTCATTACATGGCTCTCTGGAATCCTTGATTCTGATTGGTCAATCACAGGATTCTGCGGTCATAATGACGCGAAACTGTATATCTGAGAGTTGTCCCTGGCAACCGGTCTCCATGCTGGTTTTAAGCCTCTCGTTTCCCTCTGCACGCTCTTTCTTCTCACATGATAAAAAACTAAAATCAATATTTCATGTTCATGTATTTATTTATTGGGTGAGACAGCCAGGCACCGTCACAAAATAAACCCTTTCAGGCTGATAAAAGAAAGTACATTTTCTGATCATGACCAGCTGACTGCCCATATCTCATATTTATCGCTTTGGCATGAAATTACTGCTGTCAAATAATACTGATTTACCCTACATTAAAGTCACTGCAAAGCCCTTGAACAGACTGACCTCTATACATGATTACTCATAATCTGCTAATATTGACCTGTGCAATTCCATAATCCTTTTGGGATTGAATGAGTTGCAATTTATTCACCCAATTCTCCGTTCCAGATATACTTTTGCAGGCAAAACCTACATTCAAAGACATCGTATGGCACATAATAGTCACATAATTACCAGCCTGATTATTGCCTCGGCACAGGTGGCCAGTCTTTACACCAGACCTGATGACCAAATGTTAGCTGAATAGTCTGTCACAGGCGATAAATTGCAGTTTTATTAGTGTGTATTTAGGTGATAATGTAGCGGAGAACATTTGTTAGGATTGCAAAGCAGTAGTACAACTGAATATTGAAGGCTAGGATCAATAGTGCATGACACTGACTGTTGATGCAATTATGTTGAAATATACAGCAACAACACTGAGTTCACAGCCATACAGTACATCGCTAATGTGTGACCGCTGCTGCTTTATGTAATTTTCTCAGATACTTACATAATGTCATGGCATTAAATGTTGCCAAACCATGGCATATTTTATTTAGCTAAATCTACTGTGCTGCTGTAACAGAACAATCTGTTAGAGAAGCTTAATAAAAAAACAGTACTTCCATTAATGTATGAGTAAGTCTTTACTTTGACTTGGTGATTTTTATTTTTCACATGTGCACATTTCCAAAAAACAAAAACAAAAACAAAAAACTATAAATGGTTGCTGACTTTTTAAATCAAGATTTTAGAATTTTTTTTACATGAATTTATGTTAATAAATTTGTTAAAAACATTTAAGGTCAGAAATACTTGTATGCAGCAAGGATGCATTAAACTGATCCAAAAGTAAGAGCAAAAACCTTTAAATTGCTTAAATTAAATAAATGTTGTATTTTGAACTTTCTATTAATGAAAGATTCTTGGAAATGTATCACGGTTTTCACCAAAACATATTAAACAGAACAACTGCTTTCAAAACTGATAATAAGAAGAAATTGTTACTTGAGCAGTTGGGATATTAAAAGTTCAGAAGGTTTATGTTTATGTATCAAAATTTAATTTTGCCATTACAGAAATAAATCATTTTTCAGGATTAACAAACTAATACATTGAAACAGAAATTGCAATACTATTTCAGTATTGGTATTACTAGTAGTACTCTTTTGTTGTATTTGATAAAAGAAATGAAGCCTTGAACACAGAAGAAAATAAAAAAAACTTACCAAACCCAACTTTTGAACCATAATGTAACATAAACAATGCAAAGTGTATAACTGCTTACTTTATATTCCCCACTTTTTTAAAATAGTCCTATGGTGTGCTAAATAACTTTACATAAAGCCTTCAAATCAAATATGGACTCATTATTATAAAATAACTGGAATAAAATTGTGGCACGTCACAGGATACTGCTGAAACTGCTTGAAATTTTATGGGCAACGATCAAAAAATAATTACTTCAGGCTTCCTGCAGAATCCTATTACCTATTAATGTAATATTAACAATGAATGAAGTCCACGTTATTTATACTGGTGAACAAATCATCAGTGTTTTTTTCCCATCCAGTGATTTAAGTCCCTTGCGAAATGCAGCATTGGAAATTCATACAGCCAGGAGATTACTGTACCGAGAGCAGTAATCTTTCAATAGAATCCCATGATCATTTAGATGTCTCTCTTTATCACTGCATGTAGCTTTTGGCTCAGTGGAAAACTTAAAACTGCAGCTCTTTTTTTGGTATTTATTGTTAAGCACCAAAACCCAGCATGGTGTCCTCCTTTAATCAATCAAAGTAAGGCTGCATTTGCATTATGCATGCGTACTAAATCTGTTATTCATCTGAATCTAAAATAAACGCTCCAAAAAGAAGCAAGAGCAATTCTCTATTGTTGCACAAGAGCTTCTGACCTATATTCCGATGTATGAATGGTTAGTAGGATCATGTGAAAATGTACATTTTGCTTTTGGATAAAATCATACGACCTTCATTCAACTGAGGATTTGTTTGTAAATCAGAGATGTGTCGGACACTGTGTCTTGTCATACTGAATTTTGATAATGTTATTTAATTAACCTGCAAAGTCGCTATGAATTCATGCCATGGCTCAGGTGGACCCAAAGGCATTTGTTAGAGGAGTGAACAGCACAGAAGCTTTTCATTAGTCACGTCTGTGTCTAACATTCATACGAGATCCATTCCTCACTTCAGAATAAGGCAACATCTGTATCTGCTGCTACTATCTTATCAGATTAGCAATGCTGAGATACAGCATTTCAAACAGAGAAAATGACAGGGATATGTTGTGTTGTTTAAATTCAGCATGCTAATGCATCCGAGCAGCACAATAAATTACAGTGCTTTGTGTTTCGCTCAATCATCTTTCATTGAGTCAAGACTAATGTGTGTAACGCGAAGCATCCTTGAATTTGCATTTTTGATGAACACTGAGGCTATGCTTTGTTAGCTATTTTAAATGCGCTGTGAACATGTGCTTTTTTTTAAAGGAATGGTTCACCAGAAAATGAACATTTGCTAAAAACGTAATAATTCATATGACTCCAGTCCATCAAGTCCATCTTGTTAAGTGAAATGCAGTGTGTTTTTAATAAAAAGCTTCCAGCTAAAATGCAACATTTCTTCATTATATTGCCTTCTCAAGTAAAAAAAAAAAGTTGTCTCATGCACCGCTTAACAGGAAAAAAGTTCTAAACAAACATGTTGTCAGGATAACAGAATGGACTTTTTCATTTGAGTTAACATTATTATATGGACTCATATTTTGGCCAGAAGTAAAGATTTAAATTAAATTATTTAAGATTTAATTTAATCAACACCTTAATGATGGGTATGTTTCTTACAGATATGCATTTGGTCACTTCACAAGATGTTCATTTATCATGTGAATTGCTTGTAAATTATTGTGATATTTTTGATCAGTTGTTCAGGACTTTCAGAAGGCACCTATTCACTGTAGAGTGTAGAGGATCCTTTGGTGAGATCTTCTTGTGCACTGTTGTATATAATATTTAGAAATGTTATATAATGGTTGTTTGTGTTTGTGCTCAAACTCATCCTACCTAATTTTTGCATGCATGCACGGAGCCTCTCCTCAAGATTAGACACTCTGTTGTGAAGCTCCTCGTAGTCAAAGGCCCCGATCTCCTCCTGCAGTTCACTTAGCACTGATGTCAGATTCTTGACCTCCTCTTTAAACTGCATTACCAATTTTGCATCGGCCTTGTATTCCTCCAACACTGGTATCATTGGCCTAAGTTCCTCCATTTTCGCTTTTATGGCCTGAAAGGTTAAAATAGGCTTGGTTCAGTAGGCATGCCTGCAACGATTGCTTCCAAACACCTGTCTTGTCCTCTCTGCCTACTCTATCCGCATTTCTGAGTGTGCCTAGCAAATAGATGTAGAGTTCAACATGGCATAAAACAAGTTTTCAGTACACCAGCAAAAATTTGAAAAAACTCTCTTTATTTTTCAATGTTTAAAATGCAAGGTGTCTAGGGTTACATGCTTCACATACAACAATAGTTTCCCTTGTTTCAAAATATCCAAATGTGCATAACAAATCTGAATTATAGACATGGAGATGTCTTAACATAAGGAAATCTACTCAAGAAGGGCTGCAATAGTGGCATGCACAAAAAGACTGTGAACAGAATTCAAAGGTGCTTTGTATTTAAAATAAACTGAATGATGCAATCAGTTGACCAGTTGAGGATTACAATGGGATTGAACTTGTTCTTCAGTCTCTGCAGCTTTGATTTAATTCATAAAGTTAGCCCTGCAAGCAAGAAAATGAAATTTGGTTGAATAACTAACTCGCTAGCCTTTCTAAAACACACATTTTCACAGATACAGTTGTTCGTACAGAAATTATGCAACATTTTCTAAATAATTAGGATGAGCTTAAGTATGAACACACAAAGACATGCTTGAAATTATTTGCAAAAGTGCAAATAATCATGATGGTTACTGCACATAAATCTGAACATAATATGCACATATAAAGAACATAATATTAACAGCAAGCTATCCTGTTTTTTAATATATATTTTGAAAGAAATCTATTATATACTGTACAGAGCTCAGACCATGCAGACAATAACGTATTCATCATGGCCAAACATTAAGAATTTGTTCCCTCATTTTACTATCCCATTCTCTCATTTTAGTTCAATAGTGGCCACAATATAATTATTGTTCCCCCATTTGGATTTAACTGAACTACTACAAAAATGGCCACCGTTTGTTAATATGAGAGAACGAATTACAATTATTATTAAAATTAAAAATATATTTTTTATGACAGCAAAGGTAAATTATTCTAGTCATTAATGTGTCAAATGAGAAATCACCCTAATAAGAAATTATTTTAATATACTGATTTGGTGCTCAAGAAACAATTGTTTTTATTTAAACAATTTTTTTATAATTAATTATTATAATTATTATAATAATTTTTTTTTATGTTGAAAACAGTTATATTTCTATCTACTAAAGGAATTCTTTATATAGGTTTTAAAAACTGGATTTATTGAAATAAAGCTGGTAATAATCTTATTGACCCCAACATTTGAAAGCTAATTATTATTATTTTATACTCAAAAAAATATGTGCAAAACTGTCTTTGTCCAAAGAAAGATTCCATTTATCAAACTCTACATGCATTCTTCTGAAAAAATGCCTTGTATATGCTCGGTGTATACCTGAACTTTTGAGGGCGTGCACCATGTGGACTCCCAAGTGGGTATAAAGATCATATGATGGTGTATAACACGACCTTTTCCAGCGATTGCATCCAAATATTTGATGCCTTCATGTAATAAATGTTTAAAGGTCAAGCTTTAAAAAGGTTTTGAGTAGTTTTCTTGGTAAATAAACAAGATGTGCACCGTTCTTGACCACCTCCCTCAGATTAACTAGAACAAAATGTTCAATACACTATTTTGTTTAAAAGACTTTAAAGGGCTAGATGATACTGAAGGACCTAAGAGACTGTGTTAGACTGATCTGTAAAATCTATGCCACTTTGGGAACTCGATACACACACTACAAATTGCAACGTGCAACAAAATTACTGCGCCTCCATTTAGAAAACTAGCAACGGCCTCATTAGCATGCAGATGCAATTGATGTCAGACAGCTAACAATAGCTAAGATGGAAAAGATGCCATGTCGCCAAAATGAATTGCATTTGGTAATTCACATCTTGTGGGGAAAAGGCCTGTGGCGTCAACTCAAGAGGACAAAATCGTTTGGAACAAATATACTGAGCCTCGCTTGGCTTGAAATTGAACAGAAAATGATTTCTCAGATCGATTTGTAATGTAATGTTAAAGGCCAGTATTGGGAGCTGAATTAAATGAGTTAACCTTTTGGTGAATGAGACACACTGTAAGCGCTCACGAATGAAAACTGACACTGATAGTGGAATACCTGCCTGGATCTGGATGAGCACATGTATTTGTACGCACCTTGTATTGCTTGGCGATATTCAGCTTGTGGCTTTCCTCCACCTGTTTGAACTTGGATTCCAGGCCTTTTAACTGCACCTCCATCCTTTGCACATATTGCAGGTCTTTCTGGGTCCTCTGGTCAAGATTCTGGATGGACTGGGTCATATTCTGGACCTGAGGGAGAGGAAAGAGAACGTAAGAGAAGAGTAATAAGCCATGTGCTTGGTGAACAAAACTATATTGAGTGGATTAGTTTTAAAGGTTACTTTTTCCAGAAGCTGTCTCAGTTGTTTGGTCCTGGCATCCCGTGAACACATGGTCTGCTGAGGAGCCACAACAGTGCACACACACCTGCCCTCACTGTCTTGAGCTGAGCTGTACACCTGCCATGACTCCTCTGGGTTAGCAGGCAGCACCTGGGCAAAGGACAAAACAAAGAGAAAAAAGGTCAGTGACTGATCGGGATGTGCTTTATGCCAGTTTTCTTCCTTCTCCCACTGCAGTTTTTGGTAAAGTTAAATTACCTGAACTCTACACAAGGGTCAGAGTGATAGAGTTTCTGGCCTGCTGATGGAAACTGTCATGCCAGGGCAAATTTTGTTGCAATAATCATACTTTTATGGATTGTTTTTCATGAACTTACATGCTTGTTTGGCTATTATGCTAAATGGTTTTGTGAAGTAAATATGTTACTAAGGTTACTCTGTTTAGCTGGATGACTTGTGACAATCTTGGATGCATGAGTTTGATCAGAATAAAATGTTTTTTAAATCACACCATAGGAACAAGTCCAATTTTTATTTGTCAACTACCTATATATTATAAATAACACACGCATACAAGCACACATAATATACATATGAAAACTACTTTTAATTTCAAAATAATGATATATTACCACAATATTATATATCATTAAAAATTATTTCAATTATTTTTAATAATTATAAAAATATTTAGCTTCTCCTTGTCCATCAGGAGCAGAGCAGTGTATTAGTGGTTAATATATACTGACAAAACACAGTTTTTAAGGATTTTCATAGTTGGTGCTTTGATGTGAAATCGTCTCTTCTCGAAGGGGATTTTATGACCTAGTGGCTTTACATAAAAGAGCCATCTGGAAGAGTGAGCGTTTCCGTATGTCTTGTCCTAATCCTGAGTAATCTAATGAATAATCCATATTCATAACCAGTACAGACAGCAAGCATTTTTTATTAAATCGAAGGAACAAATCTGCTGCCATTGTAATGCTGAATTCAGATTATAATAAAATGTAATATTTTTACTCTTTGAGGACAGAGCTTATAACAATACCAAAATAGTGAAGGCATATATTACATAAGAAATAAAGTACAATTCCCTTGCAAACAAACAACTGATTTAATTAGAATAGATTTCTACACAGGATTTGCAAGATAGCAGGTGACTAATAAAAATGACAACAAACACACTCAAAGTCGATACTCCTTCCACGGAGACACTTTTTTTTTTTTGATTGCACCTTTTGAACCTCAAAAGACAAAGGATTTTGCCCACTGTAAAATCTGTATAGTATTGGATATCTATTAAAATGAATTCACACGATGTCACTGCTCGATTCCCACCAGCTGGTTCCTACTACCTCGTCCCATAAACGAACAGTCGCACACCTTCTGAAGGATACAGGATGTCTTAAAGAACTAATGATAATGCATTTTTGCTTTCCTCTGCAAAAGTTTAATGTCAACCAATGAGTTTGTATTATTTGCCACATTTTGTGTTGCTACACTACATTATTCATGCAGACACATAAATGAGCAATAAGTAGTGCAGTCCCAATGAATAATTGAGGTTTTCCTGTTTTTCTGGCTATAACAGCAACAATTCCACCAACACACAAAAGACAGGCAAACACTTAAACAGATTCACTGTCTCTAAGTACTAGTCTAAATAATAATCATATTTATATAGCCTAAATTATTTTTGAAGGTACTCCAAGGTGCATCCAAAACGGCACATAACATTAAAAAAACATTAACATATGCACATTGTAAAAATATCTAGCCTAGGCTATATTTCAGAGTCGGAACTAATGTTTTAAAGTGCTGTATATGGACGACATCATTTTTCCATTTTCTAACCTACATTATTTAAACAGTATAATTTATAAGGTATACATAACTGAGTGTTTTGAAAGCTCGTGAACAAAGAGAATAAGAAAACTCACGCCTGTGCTCCGGTCTGGCACACCCGGAGGTGCCACGCTTAATTTGGTGTTATTCAAACCAACTAGAGAGGGCAAGGTTTGCGACATCCAGTTGGTGATCATCGCCATCGTGCTGAGCACTACTCCAATTTTCAGCAAAGGCACCGACATCTCTGCGCTCCTCTTTCCCAGTAACCTTCATTATACACATTCCAGGAGAAATCTGTAACCTGCGCCGCTGACAGAGGTGGTGTGCCTCTGTAAAGCACCCAGGGTAAACGAATTCATCTCTGGCATGTCTACTCGCGCTATCCGATACTGAACTTAATAATTGCTCGAGCTCTCTCGGTTTGTGAGAAGCGCGCAGCTCTGTCTTCTTTCTTCACGCGAATAATGACGGAGGTTCAGCAGACCATCTCATCTCATTGGTTCCGTGCCTCCGCCCACCCGCTATACTGGTGAAATATTCATAAATATCACAAACCTCCCCCAGGCGCTTGACGCACGGATATACTAAACCACTAAACACGTGCAAAGTTTTTTCGTTACTCTCACAATACCCACGCTGACAGCAATAGTTAAAAAACAGCTTTTAATAGACAAACAATGTAGCCTACTTTGCTCTCAAATTGCATTTAAAACAGCAAGCGATATTTTTATTAAGTCAAAAACTTAAAATAAACCACATTTTAATTCATTGCTTTATTGGTTTCAATGGTTTATATTTTATCATTAAGTAAAAAAGTAAAACATTATTATTATTATTATAAGCTACGCTTTAGGCGAGCAAACGATGCAATTTTTGCATTTTTACGTTACGACGCAAAGTCTTGTTGCGGCTCGTCGGTGTAATATTGCAGCCATCTACAGGCTCTCTACAGCATGCATTGCACAGTAGCTTTACCCACTATTATTTAAGCTCTCTAAAGTAGCGATGATTGCTAATGCTCTCTGAAATATCAACAAATGTTTGATTAAAAAAGATAACTCACTTACGCACGGCCTAAAACTGAGTGCGTTATGAGTGCTGTTTATGAGTCACTTCTGAACATATTTATTTTAATAGGATAGCTGAGCACTGACAGGTAATCTATGTCATGCCGTTATTTAGCCAACAGAGGGCAATACAGGTTGCTTTCTTAGTTGAACATTTTTTCTCCTGTGCAAAAGTTCCAATCAAGCCCTCAACACCCCCTTCCCAACCATGCACATTATTATTGTTATTTTTGCATTTTAGTTTCATGCACAAATACACCATACACACGTTCTAAATTAACTAGTAACAAATTAGCACTCACAGAAATATTTAATCTGCATCCTTGTTGTCTTGTTTTTCAGTTTCTATCCTAGTTTTTTTTTCCACTTGTTTTCACCACTTGTTGTATACAGAGATATCTGATTAATTACACATGAGAAGTTTATTTATCAGATTTATGAACATTTTGACTTAATTTTATAAAATTGAATGTGAAACAACTTTGGCCTACTAACTAAGATTTATTAAAGATGATGTATAAAATAATGTTTAATTTATGACATTCTTAGCATGATATAATATGAAGTACGTCTTAAGCGATAGTAAACATCAATATATATATAGTTGTATCAACCTGATTCATTTTTATTTTTTTAAATCAGACAAGGTCTCTTTTTCTTTGTCTTTTTCATTGTTTCATAATTTGCGAGATTACAATTTATGGCACAGGTCACTTAGTTTCAGAGTACTGATTTTGTTATGTAAATCATCCAATAATTCACAATTACACTATACATTGCCTGTTAAAAAACTTACAGCAGGCGATAAGATCAAATTAAATGCCTTGAGAAAGACAAATAAATAAATAAATGCACAGAACAATGCATGGAGTAGAAAATATTTTTTGTACGTTAAGACTAACGACCTTGTCCATTTAGTAGCCTAAAGCTGTTACCGTTTGATTAACTCACCAACAGGGATTTAATGTCAAGGCACAGGTACAAAAAAAATAAAATAAAAAAATGGTACTGAAGAGCAGGCATCAATGTGGAGTGTGGAGAAAGCAATTTACTCGCTATTTTTGTCTTCAAAGTGAGATTGTAGAGTGTCAGAGACAATCACAGAGTGTGGAAAATGAGAACACACTGCACAAGCCCTGGAGTGTTTTATCTTCAATAGGAATAATCATACAAATGATAAAATGATACTGATGATCACTGTTTCACGCACACTAACAGTTTTTACTGCAACCAAGATGCATTTATCTTCAAATACTAAAACTGTCAACATAATCACCCACAATATAGCCTACATCCCGTATAAAAGTTACTATTAAGAAATAAACCTCTATCCATGCGAGATAAAAGCTCTAGAAAAGAGAATCCCACTGTGATTTTTTTTTTATTCTAAATGAGGTTTAATCATATTAGTCCGTCCCGATCTCCGCTTCCCAATAGATAAATCTGACCTCATGATAATACACGAAACCGGCTTATTTTGAGCAAATCTCCCTAATTAGCCTAAGATGTGCGCTGAAAATGGCGTTTATAAACCTACTTGGGTGAGTTCAGTGCCCATCAGTACAAGGAGGGTGAGACTCAGGAGCTTGCTTGCAGGCTGCATCTTCTGCCGCCGATGCCACCTGATCCGAGGATATCACATGCAGCGCTGTTTTCTGTGCAGTTGTCCGGCTCTCTATCAGACGCTCCTCTTGAATGTGCGTATATATTTTAATTCAGCGACAAAATAATGGGAAAAATGAGACTGGAATGGTTTGCGGAGCCGCCTCTTTGCATATTTATCTCATGTCAGCTTCTCGACGCCTCGTCGTCCTCTGTCCTGCTGGACCGGCGTTCCGACCGCGAATGTAGGGATGAGCAGGAAAGCGGCGAAAATATTACTTCATCACTAGACAAACTTGGCTGGTTAATACGAGAGAGTAGGTGTGGGCAGGAAATTTGAGAAGCGGGGCCAAGCAGTGGTGCTGAACCGGATGTGACACGAACTGGCGTGGGAAATTCAAAACCTTAGAGGGGGACTTGAGCAGCGCGAGACAAGCTGCAGGAGTGGAGAGCGCGCTCCTAATCTGCGATCACTGCTGGACACGAGCTCTCAGCGCGCGGAAAACAGCACAGTTCACAGCACAAGTGCCAGGACTTCACTATAAGGATAATATGAAAGAGTGACGAGGTTGCCATGGGGACTCAGTCCTCCTTGAGTACCACTAATAATAGTAATGAAAAGGGTATTTGTAAGTGGTTTTAATAAAACATTAAATTATGTAAATTCATATAATAAGGAGCCATTATATTTATATATCCCGAATATCGTTTTATATTTATTAAATAAAATTATAAAAATACACACACACCCACGTTGTTTTTTTGTGATTTATGGGGACCCTCTATAGGTGTAATGGTTTTTATACTGTACAGACTGTATGTGGTACTGTCCTACACTGACCCTACAACTAAACCTACCCCTTGCAGGAAACTATGTGCATTTTTAGATTTTCAAAAACAAACAAACAAACAAAAAAAAACCACAATTTAGTATGTTTTTTAAGCCTTTTGAATTACGGGGACACTGGACATGTCCTCATAAATCACCATCATATTGTAATACCTTTGTTATACCCATGTCATTATACAAATTTGTGTCCTCATAAACCACATAAACCCGCACACACATACAAATTTTAAATAAAACACTGTTTTCAACATTGATAATAATTATAAACATCAAAGAAGACTGATATTATGGCTCTTAAAAATTCTAAATGTTACTATTTTACTGTATTTTAATCAAATAAATGCAGCCTTGGTAAGGATATGAGACTTCTTTCAAAAACAATAAAAACTCCTAATTATTTAAAACTTTTGGTGGTAGCATTAAATGTACCCATTTAAATTATACATGATGTGTATATTTAAGTGGCTTTTGAATAGAAATACAAATTTAAATGTCACCGGTAACACTTTACAATAAGGTGTCATTTGTTAACATTAACTAACTAAATTAACTAACTAACATTAACTAACTAAAATAACTATATTAACTAACATGAACAAACAATGAACAATACATTTATTACACTATTTATTAATTTTTGTTTATGTTAATGAAAATATAGTTGTTCACTTTTTATTCATGTTAGTTCACAGTGCATTTATTAATGTTAACAAACACAACTTATGATTATGATAATAATGCATTAGTAAATGCTGAAATTGACATTAAGTAAGAGTAATACATGTTAACATGTTTTATGTTAACATGTTAACTAATGAACCTTATTGTAAAGTGTCGCCATGTCATTTTTAGCCCAAACCAACCTGTAACGAACAAATTCAAGATATTAAAGTTTGAAGATCCTCATTTAATCAATACCAAATACCTTAAATGCCATCGTTAAGGTTTCTCAATTTACTGACAGTAATTGACTCACCCAAAAGAGCGATAGGCTAAATGTCATCACCACAGTGGCCTTAAGAAACAGTCTAGAGTAAACTCCTTGTATTAAAGGTCAAATTAACACCTGCTGTTGCAGTACTACAACAAACAGAATGTGCAAACAGTCTTTGTTTGAAGACTACTTTTTACATTTACATATGTAAATAATAAGCAAATAAATTAACAGGATAACTCAAGGGTCTTTTTTCAACGCCCCACATGGAGTGCGTATGAAGATGAGTGAGAGCAGAGATATTATATAAAACTGCTGCTTTTTAATCCTGGCATACATAACACATACAATAGAGTCAATTAAAGCTAAAATGTATGTAAAATTGATTTATTATTGCATTTAAAAAAATCACAAAAACTACTTGGAAATCAAACAGTAATTAGCAGAACTCCTGTAGTATGCTTCATTAAACTTCTTAGGGATCGGAGATCCGTTTTTGAATATCACTGGATTAGTATATTACTAACGTGATTAAAAGTAGTAAAAAGTAGTAAGGCAAAATCATGTTTTACAGGGTTTCACTCCCACGTGCATTCTCTGGGTTTGAACCCACAATCCCATATCACACCTCGTCTTATAACGCATCACTCTACAAACTGAGCTGCAACAGCCCTGTGTCATATGGGAGGTACAATAGTACAAAACATTGATATGGACATGTCCTGTAGCCGATAGAGGCGCAAGTGTAGTATATACACTCTGATAGGTCGTATTTTCGCCACTTTACCTATACAGTACCTATATTAGTTGGAGGACATGTTGGTTTTCAAATACCCCAGCACATTAATATTGTTCTGAAGTCATAACATGATATTCTTCAAGTAATTGTGCAAAGATTTTGCTTGATTAATCGAAACTCTGCAAATTTGTCTGAAAAGGTATAAAAGGTTTCAGAGGTCAGAAAAGATCAGAGTTTTACTGCCTCTATGTTTATTTCCTTTGGAAAATGTGATACTGTATGTACTTGCTGGTACATATTTTGTGCGCCACGTTTATGCCATGAGACCAGGTAGCAACACGTTGACATGTAGATGCAAAATTTGTAGAATGTCAGTTGGGCAACCATCACAATAAAGAGTTTATTAATCAGAAAGCATAATAATACTCTAACAAGAGTTAATTGACATGTAGTAGCAACATTATTAGTGTCAACAGAATGTTCAAAAGGGACCATCAAAATAAACTGTTACCTATTTTTCTAATTATGTCAAGCTCAAAAGTATTTTGTTGCATAAAATTGTAAAGAAAAAAAAAAATCCTCATCTTTAATCTTTAATCACTTGGCAACAGAATATTGTTGCGGCCTTGGAGTCAAAAAGGTTGAGAACCACAGGACCTTAGATGGATGGATAGATGTGTGAATCCAGAGTTACACAGTATTGATGTTAGCCTTCTAGTTTATCACAACGCAGAAATTAACACTCCAGCCTGGATATTTCTTTCATCTTGCTACACATGTTGAAAGACCGTAACCGCTTCAGAAAATACTGCATCGCTTTTAGTTGTGTAGGTGGACTCTCAGTCCTGAATCCCTAGTTTGCAGCAGATGGATTGTTCTAAAACTTCAGCAGGTAGTGTGAATAGTGATATATAGGACATGTGTTGTGTATCAGGAGACATGGTGTTAGCTTTCACTGTTATGCTGATGATACTCAGCTCTATATTTCTTCTCAGCCAGGTGAAA
>JAUCMU010000046.1:13523062-13533112 GCA_032275025.1 Enteromius treurensis | reverse complement strand
GACTCCTGAGGTTAGTAAATCGCGGGAGTTAAAACCTCGATATCGATGCGATAAAGGTTAATCGTGCAGCCCTAATTCAGTTAAACAGTATGCTTTGTCTACATACAAAAAACAAACAAACATACAAAGTATGTCCCTCATGCACCATGTGAGATTTATTTCTATTACTCATTACATTTTTGGACCGAAACAATGCTTCCAAGGATGCTGGCTAAAATGATTTAACTTCTCATGATATTTTGCAACAGCTAATGTATCGTGATGTTCCTACATTGCCGTAAAAATCTGCAGCAAGCTCAATATGGCTTAGAACATCAACACATTCGATTTATGAACTTCTTGATCTCTCTTAAAGAGATGACTCGTCTAATATCATCTAACATAGGTGTTGCAGAGACCCCACTAACACCAAAATACAACAGATGTAATAACTTCAAACACACAACTACCGAAATATCTACAAAACCATGACACACTGAACACTGGGTTGTAACCTGGCTCTTTTCCTCTCTGATAACATATGCAAATAACAACCGGGTGACCTTTTGATATTATCAGTGTTAGCTGCTACAGTACATATTATACAAAGAAAGGCCTGGAGATCAGTCGTGCATGATGTACACACATGGAACCAACCTTGTAGTGTGTTTCATTCTTCATATCTCTAGAACACAGGCACTAATCAATGGGCTTTGAGGTCAGAGTCTCAGTAAGTGGACCCTGTGGACTGCATTTGCCGACAAAACCTCACTTGAATTGATCACCGATTGAAAGTGTTCAGAGGGTCAGAATTATTGGAATGGTTGGTGTGGCGAAGGCTGAGTGACGTAGAGACACAAATTGCCTTTAAAGATCATTAAACAACCTCAATAAGCAATCAGAGCATTGTTCTCTCAACTGTGAGCTGAAATCTAGGCTCTCTGGAACTTTACAGTCATCTCTCATTCCACTGGAATGGATCAGAACACATGGGACAGGCCAGAAACACACACAGGCCAATGCAGATGAGAAAACTCTTATGAGAGTGACACACTGCCAATAACTATTGCACGGAGAGCCAAACGGTAGGAAATGCTGCTGCTGTGGGAGCTCTGGTTGCGTGAAAACAAACAAATATAAGAACAACTGAAGTTATC
Organism: Enteromius treurensis; assembly: GCA_032275025.1. NCBI lineage: Eukaryota > Metazoa > Chordata > Actinopteri > Cypriniformes > Cyprinidae > Enteromius > Enteromius treurensis. The sequence continues at coordinate 13,531,976 of JAUCMU010000046.1, read as the reverse complement.
AAAACTGGTGGAAATGGAATGCTCCAGAAAAAAAGCAACACATGCTAAACCGATATCTTTGAAAATCTTAGAAATCAACTTCAAATCTTTATGACGAGACCAGCAAGCAACAGTGTCTCCTGATGTTAGTCACATTTTACTGATATCACTCAATACGGGCCTATATTCCCTTCACTTCTTTCTTTCTCGCTCCTTGACGTGTTTGTGGTTGGAGGAGCTGTACAGACTGACTCAGGCTCTCTCAGCTGACTGGGAGAGACCCAAAAAGAAAACAAGCAAGAAAATGAAGGGGTGTAGAGAAGAACGCTGCTATGGGATTGACCGATACAAACTATTTTGTACTTTATGCCACTGGTTGATTATTCCCAGCTTCCCTTAATAGTTCTGGGAAAATGTGGAGGTTTCTGTAGTTTAGAAGGCATTGTTGCTCTTATTGACCAATAGATGAAATCCAAGCTTGTTGGTGTAAAACTGCTTACTTGGTGTAAACTTATGTCAAATGGTATAAAATGACCTCAAAGATATCATTTGTGAATTAAGCATTAAATTAAGCATAGCATTAAATATTAGATCTAAATGTTGTGTTCTCCTCATTGAGCTGCACATCCTTTCTATTGGTGCTTTTCCACTGCATAGTACAGTACGGTACGGTTCAGTACAGCTCACTTTTGGGGGGTTTTCAAATGGTAACAGTACCTGGTACCTGGTCCTTTTTTTAGTACCACCTCAATCGAGGTTCCAAGCGAGCCGAACCATTACCAAAACGCGACGTGTAAACTCTGCTGGTCACTGATTGGCCGGAGAAAATCGTCATTACTGCGTCACTGAACTTGCGACACAAGACACAACAGGCCCGCTAGATTTAAATCAGCACAGCCAGCAAAGGATTGGACTTGATGGGGCGACGCGGAATGAAAAAGTTCTTGGCTACCATCGGACTTACAAACAGTGTAGGGACAAGTAAAAAAAAAACTGAAGAGCGACTACAGAATATACATAATGTATATGCTCCATTGTTGTGTGTTTGTTTGTGGTGCGTGTACGATGATGTCACGGCAGAGGCTGTGCAACTATAACGACGCGTGAACAATCCCGCCCACTCTAAAGCGGTAATAAACTGCAGTAGAAATGCAAACCGAGCTGAACTGAGGTGTGCCATGCCGCAACGAGCCGAGTCGTATCACGCAGTGGAAAAGCGGCATTAGCAACACTCCCTGTAAATTAGAAATCTTAACCATCATAATACATATCAAAAGAAAAGTAATAAAAACAGCAATAGTTGTCGTTACCTGCATAATAAAAATGCGGTCGCAGTCATGCATTGAAGTTTTATTTCCAGTAAATGGACATTACAACTTAAAAACTGTATGTAATACTATGTACTTCCAATTAGCCTGGACTGCAATAAAAAATTGGATTGTGAGAAGTCTCGTGGAGAAAGATGGGGTGGGGCTTGAGGACATCAGACAAAAGAAAAGTAGATCCAGAAGTGCAGCACGTTTACGGAATTTAAAAGGCTGATTTGGTATAACGTCCACAGATGAATCACAAAAAATAACACCATCTATTATGTTGATTTTAAACTGTACCACGTAGCATATGCTGTCGGTTAAACCACTGACACGTACAAAGTACTCAAGAAACCCAGCTGTAAATTTCCAAATTTAAGGTGCAAAGCAGATTAAAATCTAAATGTGTCTCTTAATTGCCCCTGTTTTGAGGATTTGTGTACCTTTGCGCACAGTAATTTAGCTAGAGTCATTAACAGTTGCTGTTATCTAGATGATGCATGCTATCCTAAACACAGGGGAAGATATAGAAAGGAAAATGTATGCCTTTATGTAGACAGAAAGGGAGTGAACGGCACAGGAAACCTCTGGTGTTTGCGGCATGACATCACCACAGTCTTAAAACCCATCCATCAGCCTAAAAACTGAAGCGTTTAAATGTGAGCATTCTGCCTCATGACTCAAGGTCGTCTCTGCTCAAATGCCTGTGGGAGAGCTATCAACTCCTGTGAGTTTTCAATGTCCACCCACGTTTAGACTTGTGTGAACCCTTCACAATGAAACATTGGCCTGTGAGTTGAACTGCAGTGTAAGATTTACAACTTCCGAGTCCCAGTAAAAGAGAACATATATGCTTGTCTATAGTGTTGAGTGCTGGACCATGCGGCACTAGCCTGTAATTGGCCTTGTGCAACATGGTGTCAGTCAACCGCACACTTGATTAAAGAAGTCTGGTTTATATAAGCAGTTTAGATTGATGTCGGCTGTGTTTGTCAAACCGTTAAATGATTGTCCGACCCTAAAGACAAACAAAAGAACAGTTGTGTAGGCACATCCAAGCTTTGTGCCACAACCTTTTGTTCTCTAGTCTGTGGTTTTTACGTATTCTCTAATTAAGTTTTGCAGGCAGCTGATCAGATTTGTGAGAAATAACCAGTTCTGTGCCTGTGACTTTTATTTGATTGACTATGAGTGCTGAGGGACACTTCAGAATGTCTGTTTCCATTGACAGAGGATCATTTTGGAAAACATTTTAATGTCTAAAGTAATTTTTAAGAAGTTGTAATAAAGTAAAGAGAGGCTAGCTTTTTAGAACTGGTGTGGAGCCAATTCATCTGGCCAATTTCATTTTTTTAAGGGTTGAAGAAACAGAATGTTCTTTGGTGGGGCTTATGATATTCTGGTCACTAGATCAGGCTCGTTTATTCTTTTATTATAGGTCTGTTTTATCCATGTAAACAGAAGGGTTATAACATGTACAACTCCTTAATTAGCCATTAAACTTAAGGTATCATTCATGTCCGTACCGAACAAGCTCTTTGTCAAAATTTGAGACCCATAGCGGTGTGTATTTACTTGTAGGAATTTTCAGTTCACTTCTACCTTCTACTTGGTACCTTAAAGGTGCATATTAGTACTTAAAGTGTACATATTTTAACCTAATAGGTAAAAATGTGTACCTTTTGAAAAGGTAACGCCTCAGTGACAGCTTTTGTACCTTTATTTCTGATAGTGTAGTGCATGAAATCAATTTTTGAATTTTAAGTGGCATTAAACTGACATGCACCATAAACCCCTAAGTATACAGTAGTATTTTACTTAAATTATTATCGTATACATGAGGCCGAAATGTAAGGGTGTGTTTCTTCCAGTAGTTTTGCTCTAAACTGATACATTTCATCCTTGATCACTTAGCATTCACACTGTCATTTTGGTCCCACTTTATAATAAGTGTCCCTTATATCTGTTTATTTACATAGTAACTAGATGTGTATCTAGTAGGTAACCACAGTGTAAGTATAGTATCTACAGCTGTAATATTTCTGTAACTACACACATGTAACACCCCTCAGAATGGTGTGTGTAAGTAGAAACATGTAACAGGACATTGGTAACAACACTTGTTTCACTTCACCAAGTTGTCATGTAACATGAATTACATAGCTATATTTTGTAACAGCAGTATGTATAAGAGTAACTGGAACAGGGGGTGATCAGGGGGTGTAGTTGGGTAGGTTTATGGATATGTAAAGTGGGTGGAGTTGGTGCACCTCTGTAATACCAGTGTATTTACATGGTAACTCCTCAAGAACTGCCCACTTAATATAAAGTGTAACAATCTGGACACCAACCACAATTTATGTGTAAAGCCTAATTTACTGTCCGCTGCTGTGTAACATCAGAGTAATTACATGCTAAATCCATAGAAACTGTTTATTTAATATAAAGTGTAAAACTTTATTTACCAAAAAGTGCTGTAAGTCCTTTTACACATTTGTACTTACACATACCATTCTGAGGGGTGTTTCATGTGTGTAGTTACAGAAATATTACAGCTTTAGATACTACTTTTAGGTTTAAATTTCTAAGTTTCTACAATGTAACTGTTTTGTTTTTGTTTAGTTTTGTTTTCTTAAATTAATAAATAGTTAATTACACTCAGTATTATATATATATATATATATATATATGTATTTTATATATATATATATATATATATATATAGGTATATAAAGTTTTTAATAGACAATAAAAAGTTGGTTGTCATTAAGCAATCAGTTATTAAGTGTGTTTTTTTTTTTGTTTTGTTTTTTTGATGATGTGTGTGATGATTGATTGATTGATTGACTAATCTATTTATAGTACATAAATCTCTTAACATGAATTGTGAAAAGAATAAAACTCACAGTAAAACTCACGCGCTAAAACAATCAAGTTCTGATTATACAATACAGAATTTAAATTACTTTACAACAGATTAGCCACATTCCTACACACAATTAATGGCTTTGTTTTTAACAGTTAAATGTTATTAGCATCTTTTCTATTTTGTTCTGGGCAGCTTGCAGTGTGTAAAACAGCAAATATCCCTGAGATCAGCCAGCAGGGAGCCATTTTCCTGAGACAGTATCTAACAAATGGCTGACATTAACCCTTGTGCATTCTAACATCCATCTTGCAATTATCCCCCTAGTTGACTGTTATTGCATTCTAACCAACTGATAAGATGGTTTGCCTCTTTTTCCTCCCTATATTCATATCTGCTATTACTATGAAATCATTCATGTGAGAAATTGTTTTGTGTGCCTCTCAGTAAAAGACTCATTGAAGGTGTCAAGTCTCCAACTAGGCTGTACTAAATGATTATTAATCTGCATGCGTGATTATTTTCAGCTGTCACTAGAGACTGTATTTTTCTGCGGGGTACCTCCATTGGGATTTCATTTTTCTGAATGCTTTAGATGTTGTCTTAATGATGCCTCTGATGATATGTCATCAGTTCCTTATTTTCCCAGATGGTCATAAAAGCGCACGCCGCTGGGCAAAAACATGAGATGGCATAACCTTTCATCTCAGGAAAAGAGTTAATTATTTTGGATGCAGGCTGGTGTCTGGTATTGATGGAGTGTCATGCAGTTTGTTTATAATGGACTCTATGAACTTAAAGTGTGCGTAAGCTCTCAGCAATTTATTTATCTGGAATCAGTTAATGAAAACTACAGTGGCCACAATTATCTGAACATTTAAATCATGCTTAAAAAAAAATGCAGAATGTCATTACACTCAGATACACAGTAGCAAACCATGTAACATCTGCAAACAAATGCTTTCATTTAAAAACTCGACATTGAAGATAAATCTCATTGTGAAATAAATGCTTTCTCTAGTTCATATTGACCACAATTATTGGCACTCAATTACTGCAATATCCTTTACCAAGAGAGCAGGTCTGAGTTCTCTCCTATAATGCCTTGAAGAGTTTGGAGAACACCTGATAAAAGACCATTCCATTATCCACAATCTCTCCAGAAATCCTCAGATTCACAGCTCCATGTCACCTCACTCATTTTCTACAGGGTTCAGAGGACTGGGAAAACCATGGCAAAAGCTAGATTTTGTGCTCAGTGACACATTTTTGTGTTGATTTGCATGTTTGTTCCGGATTATTGTCCTAATGGAAATCCAACCATTTCTAACAGAGGAAGTCAGTTTTATCTGGGAGATTATTTTATCTGTTGGTATTTGAGAACATTCATAATGGCATGAATCTGAACAAGACGTCCAGAACATGGGGTATTTTTTTATCCATGTTTGTATTGCACCCATCTAGAGGAATTGCTGCCAAAAAGCTGTTGTTGTTTTTTTCTTTTTTTCTTTTCATCCGACCCTAGAAGCCAGTCCCATTTGAAATTCCAGTCATATCTGACAACTATGAAAGCCCGTTTCCAACACTGAATAAAAAAGTCAGAAATGTGAGATAAAAATTCACAATAACCTTTTTTTACTTTTTATTCAGTTGCAGAAACGGCTTTAATAGACAACTGGTGAGGTGGTTTGTTTCTAGATAAGCGTGCAGCATTTTATGTAGGGACTGTTTGGTATGTTTTTAGGCTTCCTGACCCCAACACTCAACTTATGTCTGCAATTCTCCAGCTGTTATCCTTGCAGAGTCTTTGGCCACCTCAAACTCACCTCCACAGCGTGCATTAGGACAGTATAGAAACACATTCTCTTTCAGGCAGATTTGTAACATCTGGATTCAAACCTTTTGATTAATGCTCTGATGGTGGAATCAATCAATAAAATTATTATGTTATATATTTTGTGCAAATGTTACAAAATGGTTATTACAGAATTACTAAGTCAATATATAATTCACAGTGTGCTTTCTCATAATTCAGAAATGATTGTCCAGCTTAAACATTGGGGATTCTGCTAGAAATCAGAGTGACAGTATCATTCTGTTCTAAAGGCTGATGCATTACACATCACAGGTGGTTTGTTTGAAGCTGGCGTTAGTGCTCTCACGCCATCACAACAAACCAGAGGCAGATCTTAACTTGAGTGATCTGCCTGGAGTGATGAAGAAGGCAAATGAGCTGCAAGAGATACAAAATATTCATGACTCTGTCAGAGTTAACTGAGATGGTACACTATGATATTACACTAGTAATCACAGAGGATTGGATGTGTTTAAAGTATTTTAAAGTTATTATTATCATTAATTTTATTATATATTTTTTTAAATATTCAAGCACTACAAGATGTCTCATCTGATATTTTTAAAATGCCAAGATTGAATATTTCATCAGTTTAATAATAAATAAATAACAGTTGCATAACAGAAAAAAAACTTTAAAGTAATTACAGATCTCAGACCTTGATGAATTATTAACAAAAACATTTTTGTGAATGCAGACCATGTTTAATTATAATTTTTATTCCAAGTGCCTGACTGTTATGTGTATATTTTATTAGGAGATGAAATTGCCTGCAAGTCTTCTCCTCTCTTCTCACAATTCATTAACTTGAGGAAATCCTCTTGAAGAGAGATCACAGCATTTTTATTTATTTTTTTTGCCCTTAGCTCACCCCAGCTCAGAATAAAACCTGCAGCTTTTGTGTTAGCCGAGCAGTCTAATAGGTTTGGTAAAAAGAAAAAAATGAGTTTACACAATGGTCTTCAACATCTGAACTGTCTTTCTTTGCCCTGGTTTTTCTGTAGCATTCACAACACTTTAATGCTCCGGCCTTATAGCACCACTGCACCTGCAGCGAGCTGGCTGTGACTGAATGGATAATGGCAGGTCAGCTGCCAACGTTAGACTTCGTCAAAACGAATCCTAGTCTGCCACAAGTTTGTGACTCTGTGAGATCACAATGCTTGAGCAACCAAGCATTTTGGTTACTCCCCTCAATACCTTGTTAGTCCATTATGGGAATGTGGCCCAACAGCCCTTCCATTTGGCTGGCCGTCAGGCAATTCTTCTCCTAAACAAGCAGATTTACTTCTCTGCCTCATGTGTTTCATGAGATAAGAATAAAGACACAGGGAATCTGCTTAATGACATTCAGATTAGTACAGTGTGCCAGGTTAGGCAATTACAACTGAAGCAAACTGTCGTCGCTGGAGCTCTCAGCAGTGTAACACAGAGTGGCCAATGTTTTCTAAGGCAGCCTCAAGGTGAAAGCAGGGACAACAGGAATGTAGAAGAGAACAAAACAGAACAGAATAGAATACAATAGAATAGAAAAGAATCTTGATTATAAATGGATAGTTTCATCTATAAAGTCAGACTAGTGACCTCCTCCAACTCTTGAACAGGTGTCCCAAAACTGCAAGATGTTATTGTATTGGTGCAGAGATAATTATATTTGTATTGTAAAACATACAACATGATCAACACACTATTGGCTTTTTGACCCACCAGAGGTGTGACCTTAACATGTTTCAAAAGGCTTTTTAGGTTTTCTGGATGCTGGACTCCCACCATCTCTCTCGTCTCCTGGCTAAACCCCCGGGACCAATGCAACTGCATCGATCTAGTGCCTAGATGCAGCGCAGTCTGCAGTCTTTTGAGACACTAAGTTGAGGATTAAGCTCCACGGCAACACCTAAGTTTTGAGCCAGGCCTTTGCGGTCTTAATTTTTAATTTTCACCAGGAAGAAAATGATTGCCAATACAAATCCTTGGAACCATCAGGACTTCGAGAATGCAAGTATCGTACATATAACTAAACGAAACATAGGTTTAGTATTAGTTATCGAACTCGTTATGAACGGCACTGATGGTTTTACAGGTGGTCAACTGACTCTCTTTTCATAACTTCAATTTTAGCTTTTCCTAATAATTTACCCTTAAGCCTTCTTTGCACGTTCCCATTTTGTGAGTGTATTTATGCTTGTGTGTTCAGTTATGTGAGTTAACGTAGAGTTAATAAAACTTTTACACAAATTACATGAGTTTCTGATTCTGTCTTGCAAATTAATGTCCCTTCGCGATTTCGACCCTTGCTACACGCTCTAATGCAGTGATACTGTAAGAAGGTATTTTTCTGTGACCACGAAAATATCCAACCTGATCTCACAGGAATTCGTACATATTTTGCGAGGTGGCTAATACATACAAGTTTGACCTCACTCGTACGAATTCATACGATTTCTTATAAATTGTACGTATTTTACGAGTTGCCAATTAGTATGAATTTGTACGAATTACCTAAACGTAACCTCGCCCCTAAACCTACCCATCACAGGGTTTTAGACAAATCGTACAAAATCATACGAGTGTGGTTGTACGAATTGGCACAAATTTGGCACCTCGTACAAATACGTACAAATTGGTTGTGAGACTTTATTAAAATATATAAACTTTACACTATATGTGAGTTGAATTAACAGATTAGTTGATGGTACAGTAATTCTGCTCCAGTTACTACTGCCAGCTGATATAAATAACTGCAAATAATCATAATAAATAGTAATTCTTTATAAACATTTCCCTTAATGAGCTAATATGCTACAATATATATATATATATATATATATGTCACGAATGTGGTCCGTTGTGCGTGCGTGTTCGCACCTCTTAACAAGGGCAGAGAGCAGAGGAGTCGAGAGCTTC
>JAUCMU010000046.1:13502345-13517571 GCA_032275025.1 Enteromius treurensis | reverse complement strand
CTCCTCTAAGACTGCTTTCTTTATTCACAATTTATATCAATAAATTGTTCAAACTTACCTCCGCTGGTTCTCCTTCTTATACTGAGCATTACAGTAATGCATTATTGGGTACATACATGTTTTTACATTGTACTTATATTTTGTTAAAATACCTGCATGTGAAAACATGTGAACTAATTTCCGTAATTAAGTTTATAATTACACTGTTGTACGGTGGCCGAGAGAGCTCAACACGCTGCAAACTTCAGAAACCACATCAAAACTGAAAAAAAAAAAAAAAACATGTGCAAATAGAAAAAAAAAACGACAACATATTAAGAAAAATCTTCATCAGTTTGACAACACAGACGCTGAAAACACAGAAACGAGCTTCAAACACAGAAACACGCTGCAAACACAGAAATGCGCTGCAAATAGCAGGACCACAACGGAAATGTTTCAGGGGGACCTCAAAAAATGAAGAACCCATCTGAGAATAGCTAACATAGCATTAAAATAATGTTTCACAGTTAAGTGTGTAAATCGTCAGATTAGTCTAATTATATCCAAAAGACCGTATGATCAGGTTGAAAAAATAAACACAAAAAAACTCACCTTTTAGTTCAGCGACAATATCTATATCTATATGCTCTGACCAAAAGCCACGGAAAAAGTAATCAGGTTCCAGATAGGTTTGTCACTTTTTGAGGTCTCCCTGAAACATTTCCGTTGTGGTCTGTGCTGTTTGCAGCGCATTTGTGTGGTTGCATGTGTTTTTTCCTGTTTGCACATGTTTTTTTCTGTTTGCATGTGTTTTCTGAAGTTTGCTGTGCGTTGAGCTCTCTCGGCCACCCTACTGTTGACCCATTCCTTACATCAAAACCCACTATAAAATCTACCCATACCACTAAACTTATCCGTATTCATTGTAATTCAATAGCAGCAATATGCACACAGTAATTACATTGTACTTAACTTTTAATGTAAGTACATAGTAGTTAAGGCCACCTAATATAAAGTCGGTTTCACAGACCAGGCTATAACCTAGTCTAATGACTAAAAAGTAAATATGAGCTGTATCACCTGAAGGAAACTTACACTCACTTAAAACATGTCAGTGCCTTTGTTTTGTTTTAAGATGCACATCAGTCATGTTTATAAAAATTATTACAATTTTCTTATTGATCTATGGCCTAATCCTGGCTTAAGTTAAGCCCTGTCTATAAAACTGGGCCTTTTGTGTTTTAATATTGACATTGATGACAGATTTCAATGATCTTTTAATGCACTGGATTCACAGAGCAGAAATTGTATAATATTGTTACCAGCAGACCAGACCAGATATCAACACATAAGCATATGTAATTTTTAAAAGAGATATAACTGTTCAAATGGGATGTGTTTTATTGAACAATATAATCATTTCTGCTCTGCAGAGATGCACTGTTTGTAGTCTGGAGAGGACAAAATGTGTTCCTCTTACTTTTTATGGCCACGGATGAGCAGCTGCGTAATGTATTATTTTGCGTATGAGTGGGTGAGATGTTGCAGAACTCTGTCTTGAACCTGACAAAATACTGTACACCATGCTTAAAAACTATTTTACCTCTACAGCAGCAACAGTGGTCTTCCAGCAAATGCACATTTTTATAGTCCATGTAATCTCGTGGTCTTTTTTTCTCTTTTTCTTAAGTGTAGACTACAGACTGAGGTTGCCAGTTGGGATAAGGCCCAATTGTGTGTGCATTTAGGCTATTACAGTACATAAGTGTACACAGTTCACATGGGAATTACTAGCTTTAAACAGCAAATAGTGTCTGATATATGGCAGTAAGTGATCTAATTGACTCCCTCATGCATTTTCCTATGGTCACATTTAATTGTACTGACTTATACAAGCATTGTCGTTATTATTGCTTATGCTTAAAGACTTGCTGTAATACATCACACTATGCAGATTTGTTGAGGAATGTGAAGTTAGATTTTTTTTTTTTTTTGCCTTGAAAATCCCATAGGCTAAAGCTTAAAGTATTTTTTTTTTGTTTGTTTGTTTTGTTTTACATGTACATTTGCGCACAGTTAAACACATTGCTTTTTAAAGTATACCTCATTTGACAGTGTTATGAGTGATAAAAATGTCTTTATAATAATTTAAAATTATAGGCGGAGGAGACAGGACTGAAATGAGGAGCATAGAGAGGTTAGTTAAGGCCTCTAAGGCCAAGGCAGTACCTGCTTCGAGTTCGTAGGTGGACCATGGTGGAGCAGGCAGCGGAGACAGAACAGACAGAGACGCCCTCCAGGGCGGAACAGGTGCTGGGACAGAGGGCCTCAAGGGCGAAGCAGGTGAAACAGGAACCCACCGGCCAGAACAGTGGAGGCTGCGAGGTCGCAGGTGGCCTTGGTGGTTGAAACAGGCCAGGACAAGAGTTCAAGGGTGGTCACTGTGGCTGGAACAGGGTTGGACAAGAGAGGTTGAGGACTGCCTCCTTGGCCTGAACAAGACATGAGGAAGAAAGTTCCACGGTCTCCATGGCCGGTTCAGGACAGAACGAGAGTTCAATGGCCTCTGTGGCTGTTACTGGGTTGGTTGAGAGTTGAGACAGGGTAAGGCAAGGGTTCGATGATGCACAATGATTGTCCTGGAGGCCATGGACAGGGTGGCCATCTTGACTGTTGGCTGATACTAAGGTTGGGAGGCCATCTTGACTGCTGACGTTGACTGATGCAGGCTGATCATCTGGTGCAGTGGTTCTGGTTTGACCGCTATCTTGTGCAAAGACTCGGGATTGGCGGCCATCTTGTGCAGTGACTCGGGATTGGTGGCCATCTTGTGCAGTGACTCGGGAACGGCGGCCATCTTGTGCAGTGACTCAGGAACGGCGGCCAACTTGAACTGAAATTGAGCCCCTGGAGAGATATCCATCTTGTGCTGTGGGTCTGGTGTGGCGTCCATTTTGTGCGGAGGTCCGGGTGTAGCGGCTATCTTGTGCAGTGGTTGAGTTTCAGGAGTGATAGCCATCTTGTACTGTGGTTGTGGTTCAGTGTCTTTGAAGGGGTGGCGCAATGTGACTACCCACTGAACCTGGGAAGTGGTTTTCTCCTTGTCCTCCGCGATGCCCACAGTGAAATTCTATCCCGCCATCATCAGGGCATAGTCCAGGAAGTCGAGGAGGCTGCAATCGAACTTCCCTACAGGAAACCGCGATTTGACCAGCTCGTTGAGACCCCAGCTGAGATGTAATAAGCTGAGACGTGCGGATCCATATGCAGTAAGGTTTATTCGTGGTCGGCAGGCAGGGTCAAAACAAAGCGCAAACCCTAACAGTGCAATAGAGATAAGGCTGAATCAAAGTTGGGGTACACAGGCACAGGTTCGGGGCAGGCAGCAATGCAACAAACAATAGTAAATCAGTCCAAGGTCAAACACAGAAAAGCAAACACGGGTAAATGTTTAGAGATTATTTCAAAAGCAAACCAAACAATTGGCAATCTCTTGGCTAGCGAGATGCGCTTTTACACAGGCATTAATGAGTTAGAGGGCGAGAAAGATAGGGAACAGCTGTGAAGAGTGGTGCATTATGGGGAATTGAGTCCAGTAAACAACTGAGAGTTCCGAGTGATAGGATGGGATAGTTACAATTAGATTTCTTTAAGATGTTTATGATTTAGAATGTTTGTAAAACTGACATCTGAAAGAGGTCTCCCAGATGTTTTTAGACAGCAGATGCTTTCCAGATTAAGAGATCTTTAAACAGACATCTCGCAGACTTACGTGTCCTAACTGGGATTGTTTAGTGTAAAACATGCTGAAGACTAGCTGACAGGCTGTCAATTCATTAAAATATCAGCTGTGTCCTCACAAAAGCTGTTGATTCAGTGTAGTGAAGCTTCCAACACAGTCTCATGACCAATTCGTAAGTATTTGTACAAGGTGGAAAATGTGTGCTAATTTGTACAAATTCCTACAACCTCACTTGTATAATTTTGTATGATTTGTCTAAACCCAAGTGACAGGTAGGTTCAGGGGCAGGATTAGGTGTAGGTCATTCGTAAAAATTCATATGAATTAGCCACCTCGTAAAATATGTACGAATTGCCATAAGATTGGGCTGAAGCTTCTCCTCCATCTATTCCAATATATCCATTGAAATCCATAAGCTATAACCATGTGGAATGCCTTAGCAACCGCATAGCAATGCCCTAGCAACCACCAAAAACACTCCAATTAATGCATATAAAAGCGTTCTAACTGTTGCCCTAAAACTGCAATGCAATGATCTAGCAACAGCCCCTATTTCCCTAGCAGCGTTACATAAACACCTGAGCAACACCCCTTAACACACATCTCTAGCTAGACAGGTAGTGAACAGATCGAATTAACATTTATAATTAATTACCTTAATTTCACAAACGCTGTTCAGCGCAGAGGGCAGTGAACATTCTCCAGTTGCTTCAACCCCTGGTCATGACTTCAGCCTTGTCACATGGAAGGAAGCTGACTGCTTGCAGGTTTTCTATAAAAGTTCTTTGCCAGGTGATATTTTGGGAATTCTTGTTGTCCTTTGCCTTGTGCAGGCCACCAGGATATTGCCATCTTGAGTATCCGATGGTTAGGAAGGTGTAAAACATAAATAGCGAAACGAAAACAGGGTCCGGCGATGGTTTCTGAGATGGTATGTGTTAATGCAACGCTATACTCTGCTCAGGCAATTCATACAAATGTGACCTCACTCACTCAGTAAATCGTATGTATTGTACGAGTTGCCAATTTATATGAATTTGTACATATGACCTACCCCTATCCCCACCCCTAAACCTACCCGTCACCGGTGTTTAGACAAATCGTACAAAATCGATTTAGTGAGTGAGGTCATACAATTTTGTACGAATCAGCACGAATTTGCCACCTTGTAAGTTTATGCATATCTTGATTTTCTAGGGCGATAATGAAATCTTGTTGGGCAGTTTGAGTCAGGCTGAGAAAGACAATACCATCAAGGAAGAGGTTGCCAACTGTCGAAGGTATGCCGATGTGTTGGTGGTCAAAATTGATGATGAAGATGGATAACATAGACGAAAGCATACAATGTTGTTGTACGCTAATTTTGATCATAAAGAAATCAGTTACCTCTTCTTCTATTCGTACACAGCAACGTGAGCCTCGGTAATTTTTGCAAAAAGATGAGATGGGATTCCAAAAGCCGGGGCTAAAATCCATATTGTTTTTCTGGCAACTGAATCAAACTTTAACAAAGTCGATAAAGTTTAGGATTCCAGTAACTGTTCACTTGTCGCACAACAAAAATCTGGTCATTGCATGATTGCCCATTTGTTGATCTCTAGGGCAAACACTGATAGCTTATATTAATAATGACTGTAACTACTGTCCAGATATGTAGTGATTACCAGTGCCTGGATTTGTGTGCACAATATGGGAGCTTATGGAGACGCACCCACAGAACATTTTACCAACATCATAGTAACACCTTGGCATCCACCCACAACTCTACATCATCATGGACTGAGTTTTGTTTGGTCAAGCACTATTTTGCTTACTCAACTTTTGCTCCAAAGTTTTATCTCAGCCTTGCTCTCTCCTCTCTTGAGGATCTTATACACACCATGTTTCTCCATTTCTTGCTGACTGGTATTTTTCTTTTTTCACTTCCACTTCCAACCGCACTCCTTTTCAATCGCTTCACTGTCAGTTTTATCACATTCTCTCTGTCTGTCTTCTTTGCTAACCCATTTCAGTTTTCACATCAGTGCTGGAGAGCTGACTGACGGCCACTCGCTCATGACTCAGGACCTTCTATTGTACCCTGACTCTCATGTCATCTGTAAAATATATTCATTTCTCTCGTATGCACCACCCTAAAGCATCGCCCTATTTTTAGACCAATGCGGTTTCAGGTTTATGCTTTGCAACTTTTTTGAAATGGACTTTAGAGACTTGACATGGAGGCTCAGGCAAATGTTGTGTGCATTTCAGAGAACTACTTCTAGGAAAGAATTAATGATGTCACACTGCGCTTCATTACTGTCTCTCTTTTTAACACAAATTACGTGCTGTGGCCATGGGATTTAATAGGCTGTGCTTATCGTAGCATATTTGAAAGTCATTTTCAGGGAAAGTAACTCCAGCCTTGAAAACCTACCAGGGTGATATAAATGTTCATTGACCTATAGAGTTAACTTCAACCTCTTTCTATGAGGAATTGAAAAATCCTAAAAGTCCCCGTTTCACTTCAGAGGGATGTTTCACCTTGATGTTTGGAGGATATCGTGAAGAGAAGCAACTGATATCCATTGAAATATTCACTGGATCACCCACGGTGCGAGAATTGAGATACTGCGTCGATGTCACGTTGAGGAAACTTCAAAGCAAGTCTTGCTTTCACAGTAGAGAAGAGCTTCAAAAGGACCACCGACCTGTAAGGAGATTCCTCTAGTCAGCCACTCCTAAAGGTGGATGATATGATAAGCTCACCTCTTCAATTCTCTGCGAACCAATAAAAAAACTCTGACACATACTGGATTTTAAAAGGGTCATGTCATACATTTGTTCACCACAGTTTTTCATAACTATTTTCATGATTTTTTCATTTATTTTGCAGCTGTGCTTTTAGAGAATGCAGAGCTGTAGGTGCTGCACATGACAAGATAGACACAATGTTATGATAAAGTTGTCTTCCATCTTACTCTTAGTTTATCTGGTACTTAGGAGAAGTACCATCTAACATTCTTCCCTACATTTATAAGTTAACTCAATGAATGAAATTAACTCTATTATCATTGTTAGCAGTTGACATCTAAATGTGCTCAAGTCAGGTCTAAGTAGTTAGCAGTGCTGCTTTTGTCCCTGCTGGAGGCACAAAAGACACAAAAGCCATTTTACTCTGTTGAGTAAATATACATTTTTGCAAGCAACATAAAAATTGCAAGTGTTTCATCACAGCATCACAGCTCAGAGTACATACACACACACACACACATACACACATATATATATATATATATATATATATATATGAAAAACCTTTAATCCCATTGATTGTAAATGTGCATAGCATGCTCAGTATACAGCATATTCTTCATAATTCATAATTAATTAGCCACATAAACAAGTCACAAAAGATTTATATTGTTTTTACTGTGCAATGTAAACATTTTATGAATTGCACCAAGCGAAATTATTGTGCTGAACCAAGATCCCTGTGTTCAGTGGCTGAAAAATATTAGTTGTCTCCTGTTTCCCCATTTGTGTGTGTGTGTGTGTGTGTGTGTGTGTGTGTTTCCTCATGATATGCTATCATTGTTTGTCTTGTTCCGTCACTAATCACTGGGGTTTTTTCTTTCAGTGCTCTATTTTCAGTGAACTTGATGCATAGCGTCCAAAGGAAGGTTACTAGGACACTGTGATGCAGAGAAATAATACCCATAATTCACCTCATAAGTACATCAGCTGCATTTGGACTCATTGTCCTAGAATACTGGGGCTGATCTAGTTAAGAAAATGATCAGGTACAAAAATAACAACAACTAGTTAATATTTTACAGTGTTTAAGACATGAGAATCTTTCACGGCAGCTTTACTGGATTTTATCGGAAATCATTCCTTATCAAGATGAGCAGTGAAGAGACAGCACTGTGGCACAGCTCACAGAGACAACATCCTTATCACTGATGACCTTGACTAAATACAAGTAGCTAACTGCTTTCTTTTAGAGCTCTAAACAAATAAACCTTTTTTTTTTTCATTGTGATGGAAAAATATACAGTCCAAAGTTGTTTTGGAACTAGATTTTACTATTGACTCGATTTTCCTAATTTCCCAACAGCGAGTTAATCCGCAACCTTGCATCATTGATAATTATGTCACATTTCATTGTGAAATGTCCAGTGAGCTAAAAGCATCATTAGTTGTCAAAAACAGACGATTGTGAATTTGGCAACATTTTTGTTGTTGTTGTTGTTGTTGTTGTTGTTATCTTGATGTCGTAAATTAAATGTCCAGTGCTGATGCTGTATTGCATTTAAAAATAACATACCACCAACACTAAACCCTTCTCTAAGCCTAATTGAGCATATACGAAATAAAAAGCACATTTGCTGAAACAATCACATAATATTAGCTTGTGATTTATAGAAACTGTAGCTCAGCAAAAGTGTTGGTGGGCTTCTGAGCAAGTTTACTATGTCAGAAAAGAATTAATCATAATGTATTAGTTTACATGTTATTTAAAGGACCAATTCACACTATTGACTAGCATGCATATTACTAGTAAACTGGCTGTTTATTAGTACTTATAATGCAGACAACATTGCCTTATTCTGTGTGACCATATTTTAGATCTTTTAAACCTACTCAATACTTAAACTTAACAACTTCCCTACAAACTATTAATAAGCAGAAAATAAAGAGTTTATTGAGGCAAAAATACTCTGTTATAAGTGAGAACTAGACATTAACAAAACATGCAATATTGTAAAAGTCATAACATGTATTAATCAATGAAATGAAAGCTGGTGTTTTACTGAGTTGTGCACAAATGTTGGTTGATGCATGTTTTAACACAGGCTATTCAAACTCTGTGTGGACAACACAACCTTGTCAAACTCTACAAATGACTGCCCAAACCTTGCAGAGAAACTGCTAACAAACTGCTAATCAGTATTAAATAGGCCAGTATATTAGACTTCAAAACAGAGGCATTAAAAAGAGATAATATTCCATGTGACCTGTATGTCACCACGCTCTAAAAGACACCCAGATAAGAGCTCATACCCAAACACATAAGCACTGAAAGATCAAAGACTTACAACATGAGTTAGGACGAGACCTCAGAGGAGCAAGAGATAAAACCCACAAAATGCCACCATGCAGAATATACAGTATTTCTGGTTCAAAGCCCATTTTAAAAGGAACAGTTGACTGATCCTTCAACATCTTCTGTGGTGAGACTATCTATGCTGAACAAGATAAAAGATGTTTGTTTCTTGCTGTATAAATCCTAGTTTCAGGCACTCAAACATCTAGCTGGCTGTCCAGCAGTTGCATGCTGCACGGGATGGAATGGTTTCTGCCCCAGGTGCCCAAGCTGTTACTGTGGATGGGGCTGTTACCACGGGATATGTGGCTGCTAAGGACATACACACACACACACATAAACACTGAGAGACGTCACAGCAACACAACATCTCTAGGGCATGTATGCTCCACAAAGTGCCATGGATGCTCGTAGGTCCTTATTCTGATTTTAGTCAGAATAAAACAAGCATGTCTGCAATTTAACCACTATTACAATAAAATTAATAGCATATTAGGTGTGTAATTGATGCAATACTCTTAATTTATTATATGACAAATGTGTATAAAGCAAAGAAAATAAATTCTGCTAAGATCTTTCATGTATTAATGTTGACTTGATATAGATTTAATAGGGTTTTCATACTTGTTAAATTTAATGACCCATCTGAGCACATTTATTTTTATTTCAAATACAATATTTTTTACATGATGAATAAATAAACTTTTTTTTTTTTTGTGGATTCACACCACATATATTATTAGAGCAAACTTGCCAAGTCATGGCAAAAAAAAGAAAAAGATAAATATATGACACCTTTAATTTGTTGGACAAATGTTTTTCAACGTTTAATATTCAATGATGCAGTCTTGTTTAATGCATTTTGTTATACTATACTAATATCAATAGAACATTATTCTAAACAAATTTGTCTCCTCAAGAATTTCATATTTTTAATTAGGCTTTTTTCATCATATTTATAACTCATGCCTCTAGAAAAAAAAATCTGTGACTTTGACTTTCAATTAAGATCCAAGTTAGCTTATGGAGTGTGTATTAAAGATTTAAATAAAAAATTGCATTTTTATGTATTTTCAAATAAATTAATATATTTTGTTAACCCAGTTCTACTCATTAACAAAAATCATTCATAATGTAAAAATTATCATTCTGACATGACTTGAAAGCAACTCTTTAACATTTCTTTCATTTAAAACAGTTTATATTTCATGATTAGATGTGAAATAAACCATGATTGCAACTACATTTCTTAAAAAAAAAAAAAAAGCAGCTCACTGGATCTCAATGAAAAAAAACATGCTCCTTCCTCACAGTCTCTCCTGTCCTGTCCCCATTTTTCACTTTTCTGGTTTTGTATCTGCAGTGCTTAAGGCTCCAGTGGCCTCATGTCCCCCAGGGGCCTCACAGAAAACCCTTGACGGCAACCATACACCTGTCGTCTTACACACAGACACACACCCGCATTACTTCACCCGAGGACAGTGTGTGTGACAACAGTGCCCTCTACAGAAATGCACACACACACACTTCTAGGAGCAGGAGAACAGGGAGAAGAACCCAGGGCTTTTAGATGACATACAATCCTTGAAAACCATGATGGATGATTTAAATTATTTATAGGGAAGGTTGCTAGACTGTTTTATTTTTTATTTTTTTATTTTTTTTTTACTGCAGTGAATACGTCTCAAAGTAGACACACACCTTAAAGTCTTGGTTGTGAGGGATGGAATGCTGAAGAAACAGTGTAGATCTATGTGGATGGATGGATAGACAGATATAGATAGTTACTGAAATATTGCCTTTGTGAAAACTACCCCCAGTCTGCAGTCTAGAAAAAGAGAAAGCATTAGGCAACACTTGGTTAAAAAACTACCTTGTTTTGATACATTTACAAGAATAAGCATTTTAGAAAACAATTTGTTGCTTTTTACATTTAAAATATTTTGTTTCTCTGTTATATAGGGTTGTTGTATATTCATAATGTTCATATACTGTACAATGATCTAAACATACATATATATGGAGAGTTTCAGTGAAAAAGCCTCTAAAAGCATAATGACAGTGAGTGAATGTTCTCCACACATAGTATATGTTCATCAAGTACTCCTTGCAAACAATGTATTACGTAGTAGCCAGAAAGAAATTCTTAATTTAAAGAAATCTGAAAAGTATATATATATATATATATATATCTGATGGGGCATCTGAAAATATCAGAAGCTATTAGCAGAAGCACCTTAACAGCTTCTCTGAAAATGATGTGACAAACTTTGCTCATCAGCTTGGAGAAATAGCTCTCTCTATATTTTGGTGCATTGAGCTTGTCTTTTGTTCTGATGCGTCTCTCAGTCCCTGTCGCTGACAAACAGCCCCACAGCATGAGGCTGCTACCAGCACACGTTATGTTTGGAATGCAATAATCTGCAGGTGATGAGCAGAGCTGGTTTCCTCCAAACATTATGCTTAGAATTGAGGGTCATCAGATCAGAGAATCTTGTTTTATGTGTGTTCCTTTATGTGTGTTTGCATGTGTCTTCACTAAAGAGAGGATTGAGTCTTGCCACACCAACATAAGGCCCAAACTGATGAAGTGTTACTGTGATGTTTGTCCTTCTGTAGGTTTCTCCCATCTCTACGTATGATCATGGAGCTCAACTAGAGCAACCATCAGGTTCTTGGTACCCACACTAACCAACCCTTCTCCATCAATTGTTTGGTCAGGAGTCCTGGTTTGTTCAAACTTCTTCCATTAAGTGTAACAAAGACTACATGCATTCAAATGCAGCAGATTTTATTCTGAACTCCCAGATGTGTGGCTTTATGTAAACCTGTAGCTCATGGACAGAATGCCAAGAGTGTGCAAAGCAGTAATCAGAGCAAAGGGTGGGCCGAGCCCTAGCGAGGGCAGGGGTTCGGTGCCCTGCTCTGCCTCCGACTGCCCCCCAAGGAAACAAGCAAATGGTGATGGACGGCTGCCAGAATCTGCTGCCCCCCAAAGAAGCTTGAGTATGGGGAATTGATATTTTTATTTTATTTATATTTTATTTTTTGCGCTGCGTGGTAAGCGTCTGGACCTGTTGAGAGAGCAGAAACAAGAGTTAGGACAGGTCAGTAAAAATAATAACAATAGGTCAAAGAGGGGCTGGTCAGGGCTTTGGGATATGATGGGTCTCTGCGGAGAGGTTTGCGGAGGTGTTGCTTACCTCTGAGGCGGGTGCTGAAGTGATAGGCAGCTCTGCGGAGACGAGATGCAGGAATTGAAGGGAATCTCAGCGGGGGGAATGATAAGGCTGCTGCGGGTTTGCTCCTGGAGTTGCGGGGCTAGTTTGGAAAGTGACCTTTGGAGGATGCTTGCTTCTGCGGAAGCGGGTCTTGCGGGTTCTGTAAAATAAATGTATTTATTTTTTTATATCCCTTGGTGAGGGAAGAGCTTGCTTCTGCGGAAGCGGGTTTAGTATTGAATGGAAATCTGCTGTGGGAGCTGTTGTAAGGTATTCCTCGGCGGGGAGGAAGAGGCTTGCTTCTGCAGAAGCGAATTAAGCAGGTTTAAGATTTAAATGGGAGGCTGCTGCGGGAGCTGTTTTAGGGTATTCCTCAGCGGGGAGAAAGAGGCTTGCTTCTGCGGAAGCGGGTCTTGCGGGTTCTGTAAAAGAGGCTAGCAAAGCTGTTTGCGGGAGCTGGGTGTAAGTGGTCTTCGGTGAAGGAGAGCTATGCTAGCTTCTGTGGAAGCGGGTTTGGATGGATGATGCTAGTTGTAGAAAGCAGCTTCTGCGGAAGTGGGTTGCGCCTGTGTTTTTTTTTCTCTCTCTCTTTCTTAGGGTTTTGGGTTTGGTCTAGTGAAGGTTTTCATAGCTTGCAAAAGGGTTGTGGGGTCTGAGCGGATGTTGTTTTTAAAGGCATCAGAAGACCAGCGTCCTAGTGTCTGGATCTGGGATGAGGCGAGGTCAAAAGGGGAAGAGACGATCGAGCTTCTAAGAGCTAAGAAGGCTCGGAGGGTTTGATAGGGGAGCGTGGGGATGTGGTGGACTCTCATGAGCTGGTCAGTTTTGCTGCGCTTAATGAAGAAGGACATAGTCTCATGGTTGGGTAGATGGAAGGGTTAAAAGGGGTTAAAAGGGGAATTCATAGTGAATTCTGAAACCCTTAGGAAGCCGAATAACGCTAAAGTGAACATAGCATTCAGGGTGCGATCTAAAAGGTGGTTGCAATAACCTCTGCGGAGGGTAGAAATGCAGTGTGTTAGGATTTCGAGGGTTAAAGGGAGCCTTTTGTCGGGGCAAGCGGGATTTGTTTTTTGTAAGCCTTTGATAATGAGGTTGGTTTGGGTGTTAGAAAAGGAAGGGGAGGTCGAGCCGAAAAGCAATTTATGAAAAAATTGAATACCGCTAAGGTATCCTTTTATTGAGCTAATCTGGAGGAAACTAACAGCATTAAGGTAAGAGATAAAAGAGGAAATGGTTAGACGGGAAAAGTCAGGGAACGGCAAGTTGTAGCTTAAATGGAAAGTTTTGAATACTTTCCAAGCGGTGAGGTAAGATTGTAGGGTGCTTGGGGCTACTGCTTGTACCATGGAATTGAGTGAATGCTCAAAAAGGGGCATCTGAGGGGATGGCTTATGGAAATATTAGCTGCGATTATGGAGGAACAGGGGTCGGCAGGGGGTCGGCATCTGGCGCCAGCGTCCTGAATTTCTGAAAAAGAAAGCGGGACAAGGAGTCAGCGATAATGTTGTTTTTTCCAGGGAAATGTCTAGCAGTGATAACAAATTGGTTAAGGGCGGGTTTATGTAGTGGACTGTGGCTTTGTTGTTGCAGTGGAGGACAATGCATGAATCTGTCCATTCTTTACCCCATAAGTCGGCGGCAACGACAATGGGGTATAGCTCGAAGAGGGCGCTAGATGCAGAGTGGGGAGGGGTAGCGGCTAATTCTGCGGGCCATGGGCCAGCGAACCAATGTTTTGGTAAAAGCCTCCAAAGCCTATGGAGGGGGCGGTATCAGTAAAGAGTTGGATGTCAACGGGGTTGGCCAGGCAGTCTTTATAAAAGAAAGAATGGCCATTCCATTGCGATAGAAAAGAAATCCAGAGCTGAATTTCTCTGAGGCAAGGGTCTGACAGTGTTATGGGGTCTTCGAGGGAAGGCACTGAGGAAGCTAGGGTGAGCAGGTGGGAAATGAAGGGTCGGCCCTGGGGAATGATGTGCATGGCAAAGTTCAGATGCCCAAGGATGGACAGAAGTTCTCTTTTGGTGCGCTGGAGTTGGGCTAGGAAATTAGTGGCGATTATGATGATCCTGTCTAATTTCTCTTTAGGGAGGGAAGCCTCGAGTTTTTGGGAGTCGAGGTTAATGCCTAGGAATTCTACGCAGGTGCTGGGGCTTAAAGTTTTTTTGTGGGCTATGGGAATCCCTAGGTGGCTGAAGACCTTTAGGACTGTTGAAAGACGGCGGCTAGAGGGGCGTTGGGAGTGGAGATGACTAGGAAGTCATCGAGGAGGTGGATAAGATGATGGATCTGGTAGTTGTTAGACAAGATCCAGCAAATGGATTCGGAGAGCATGTCAAAGATTTTTGGACTGCTTTTATACCCGAAGGTGAGGTGGACAGCGAAATAAAACTGGTTTCGCCATTGGATGCCAAACAGGTGCCAGAAATCGGGCTGAATTGGCATGATTTTGAAAGCGGAAGTCATGTCGACTTTCGCTAGCCAAGCGCCTTTGTCAACTTTTTTTAATGATTTCGATGGCTTGGTCGACATTGTGATAGCAGTAAGAACTCCTCAAAGGGAAATTAGGCTATTGGTGCTAGGTATAGGGGAATTGTGCGGGGAAGAAAGATCGATGATGAGCCTCTTTTTCCCCTGAGTATTTTCGAGTTGCAAAGACGATTGGGCTGACTCAAAAGGTACTGAAAGGTGGGGAGGAAAAAGGGGCAATCATGAAAGTGGAGTCTAATTCTTTTTTGATTAGAGAGTCCACTGTTTCTGGTTCGGTGGTGGCAGACTGAGGTTGGGGCAGACGTGGGACTGGTAGGGGACGCCGATTACTCCAGGGTGAAATCCTTGTGTTAACGGACTGAGGTCGGCTCTCCCGCCGGCGGGAGCGTGTGGCTTTTTTACAGGTGTCAGAGAAAAGAACTGAATATGCTCTGTCATATATGATCGCACATATAAGAGTAATACAGCATTTAAATCTGTAAAGGGTCTATTTTTTTTTTTTTTGTATACACTCACAATATCAACAAAGCATTCTGCTTTTGATAAATAAAGAAAATTAACAGGGTGCGTTCTTTGTTGTCTTCACAGACATCAGTTATATCTACAGAAAGTTGTATATGCGTACTCTAAAATGAAGTTAGTGCTGTCGAAAACAAATATTCTGTGATAAAGTTATCAGTATGAAAACAACACCATGTT
>JAUCMU010000046.1:13447250-13462157 GCA_032275025.1 Enteromius treurensis | reverse complement strand
GCAGCCCTCAACTGATGTTTATGTTGTCATGTTTTGTTTTGGTCTGAAGCGCCACCCTCCATCTATCTACCAATCACAACGTCAGTAGTGTTTCGTCATCCAGGTTGCCTGCTCTGCATAAACACAGCGCATTCAATCGTCATTACGCTCGTTCTAGTTGCTGTCTTTTAATTTGGCAACCTGCCTGAGCGTCAAGTCTGAGTAGGAGGGGCCGGGTGAAAAAAAAAACATTTTTTGAATTTGAACTGCAATACCTAGTTCAACCGTTAGGTGCCAATCCTACATACGGTACCTTTAAGAGTACACATAAATCATATTACTTTAGATTGTACCTTAATTTTGCTGGGTAAGGTTCCACAATCTTCATTTTAATCAGGGTGTACTCTTGAGGACCAACTCCCTGCGACACATTAGATTATTAAAGATACAAACAACTATTTTATTTTATATAGCACAGAAGAAATGTCATTATTTAAAACAGCACTCACCTCTCCTGTCTGTCTGTCATGGTCCATGCAGGGCTGACCATCTTTGGGAGAGTAAATAGTGTACCTGTAAGAGCAACAAAGGTTTCAAATCAAACATTTAGAATTTAAAATAAAACAATGATAATAAAATAAATATGATTATAAATAGCATAGCACAACTAACAGATAATGTTCCATGCATAAAATCTTCTCTTTTTTTTATTTCTTGAGACACCCTATAAATGATTTGCCTAGAACAGCTCATTTTAGGCGTCATCGCTGTGTATAAACGTTTCTTTTCTCTGATAAAATCTTACATTTCTGCAAAAATTATTATTATATTATATTATATTATATTAAACCATACCTCAGACCATGCTGTTATCAGTACTCACGTTACTGTAATTCAGTAAGGTTTTCCACACACTTGTACTTTTTGCAGTATACTTTTAAAGCTGTACTTTTACTTGTTATCAAGTAAAATAATCTACTTCATTGCTTTTAAATCACAGTCCGTTACAGAGTACGCCCACATTTCTAATTGATATTCAAACCTTTGATGCATTTTTTTTTAAGTAACTAGTACTCTGAGTACTTTTCGAGAGGAGTAATTTGTACTTTCACTTGAGTACTCTTTAGACACCAGTACTTTTACTTGTAATTGAGTATTATTTTGGTTGTCCCTGAGTGTCCTGGTTGTTTTCATACCTTTTCCCAAACTTGATCTTTTTTCTCTCTTTCAGAGTGATGTACTGCCACCTCACAAAAGAGTCGTAGAAAGGGTTCACATCGGTCGTGATGAAGGAACGACGCCAATCAGCCTACAGCATTAGTGAGAAACAAAGTCAAATCATGCTTATCAAGCCAACGACAAAGTAACCTCCACTATAAAGTTCAGGGGAACATGTACTACCTTTAGGCCCATTTTCTTCAGGTCCTCTACAGCAAGAGGAGGGAAATATTCCAGCCAATGTTCAGCCTCAGCAAACTTCACGATTTCCTCATCCCGCAGCCCCAGAGATTTCATGATGTCCCACTGGAACTTGGAGCTACCAGACTTTGCTACAGCTTTGCTCTGCCAATGACATCACATTCAAACAAAGCACACTTAATTAGCTTTAATTATTTTGTTAATACACCGTCCGACGCTCTTGTGAGGATCCAGTCCTACTACATTTAGTTTTCTTCTTCTACCTTCTTGCCCTTTGACTTGTCCTTGATGATGATCTCATCGATGACCTTCTTCTGCTCTTCCTCCCCTTCATCTTCCTCGGGGAATTGCGGCGGGTTTCCATACAGCTCCATTTCTCTCTTCAGCTTGTCTGCACATGCCTGTTACACGAAAGGATATTAGTTGATGTCAAACGTGTCCAGATCTGAAATGCAGAATTTACTCACTTTGATGGGCATCCCGGTGCAATGAAGTCCAAATGGGAAAAGACAAAGCTTTCCTTTCAGCCGCTGGTAACCCGTTGCAAACTACAAGACATTAAATATTAAAACTGAGCCATTAAATTCTTTGCCATTTAATTACAGATATCTTTTTAACTTCATTTTGGACTCACCTCACACTTTGACAGACAGAACGTATGACCAAGGTGAAGTCTCCCATTCATGTACGGGTAAGGAAACGTAACAAAGTATTTGCTAAACAGGTAAGAAAACATAATTAGTCATCAGCATAATCTGCACAACTTCAGAAAAAACATCAAAACAGGCTCACTTTGTATTTCCCTCAGAGGTGGTTGGAGCATCGATCTCAAAAATCTTTTCCTGCTCCCATTTCTGTTGAACCTCCTTCTCAATCTTCCTCAAGAAGTCAAGTTTTGCTGTTCCTTTGCGCTCCTGGAATGACACCAGACCAGCAGTTGTGATACGTTCATTAAATGTGCATATAAACATTTTTCAAATAGTACATCTTACTTCAGCAGAACATCAATAATGTATTGAAACTTTAATTTATACTTTAATATACATCTAACTCAGTGATCTGTTCAGTGTCATAGACTACGTTTATTAACACAACTTCAAGCTACGAAAATGGTGCATTTGCTAAACTGTGTACTGGCACTTGTGTCTCGATCAGAACATCAGCTCTTCTGATTGACAGCTGTCAACTCCATTCATATTACTATACCAACTTCATCACACTTGCAAGAAGGTCACACATTATTGAGATCGCCCACTGTGTGGCTCAAACGGTTGCTCTTACTTTTTCGTTTAGGACAAGAATATAACGGTAACTGAACAAGGGACACATACGAATGAAGCTAGCAGCTAAAGATAACCCACGCTGCACAATTAACCAGTTTATTTCTTTTTTTATTGTTGTTGTTTGAGCTTATGAAGCAGACACTACTCTAGACCGCAAGAAGTAAAGAGTGTAAATCATTAAAATGACTTAGAATAAGTTAAATTTACCGTCATTCTGATCTATTCGCTGTAACTTCAGCAGGATTTGTTAAAGAGGGAAACCCACGCGCACTCGGCTGATGACACCGAATGGAAACGTCGCCGCCGGATGACGCTTTGTATCATGGGTAATGTAGTTCGTAGGACAACACTACCGTGAATATCTTTTTATTTTTAGTTACATTTTACAAATGAAATTTGACATTGTAAAATATACTGTTAACGCATATTGACAATTGATCAATTAACAATCAACATATTTATACAGCGAGGGATTTAGAGTATAAGCAAAGAAAACTAAAATAAATAAATTATTTAAAATAAATAAATGAAAGTATAACACGTAATAATAATACGTGTTTTAGGCTACATTTCTTTTTGATTTAAGTAAATCAAATAAATTTATACATGACTTAATAATCTTATTCGTAATCTGATATGTTTTAACAATTTTTTTCTTTTTAACCGATGTCTATATGTATGTACAGATCTATGCAGATATGTGTATCTATGCACGGTACAGTACTCTTCCCCGGCTAACTGAACACTTGTAAAAGTCATAGCACAATATCCTTAACTACATTTAGCCACAGTGATAATAATTCTGTGATTTAATTTTTTTATTTGTCGTATTTGCTGCTGCAGTGTGTAATTTATGTATTCACATTTCCTCAGAAACGTCTAACTCTGACATAGATAGATACAATTGCTTAAAATAAATAATAAATGAGACACTGTAAAACTAAATAAACCAAATAATATAATATAATATTTGGAAGGGATGTTTTTTAGTTTGTAGAATAAATTACAATAATTAATATTGTTACATTTCTTTCTCCTTTTTATGCATTTTAGAGAAAAAGTGCTGGAAAAAAAGTCAAAAGTTGAGGACTGGCAATAGCTAAAGTCGTCTGGTTAAAGCAGCTCTGTGATTGGCTGCCGTCCTTGCGTTGTGACTTTGCGCCATGACGTTGCGCAGAACCTCCAGCAGCTCCTCCGACGTGCTAGTGACTACAGAAGGCCCAGTGTGTGTTTTTAGACGATGCTAGTAGGAGTTACGCATAAACACCCAGCCTTTTATCAGTATTAATCAGTTGCGCGTCAGGATGATTATAGAAAATGTTGACGCTCTGAAATCCTGGCTGGCTAAACTTCTTGAACCCATGTAAGTGATGAACAGTGACATTTGAAACAGTGAAGCTAACTGGCGGCGCTAACATGCTAACAGCTTAGCTGGCTTTCAAACCACTTAAGCGCGCAGCGAATGTATATCGTTTCGTTTGATTTGGTTTAAATGGCAACTCAAATATGCTGTATTCTTACATAAAGTCATAATGTTTAGAAATCTAACACGCCTTCCAGTAGCTGGAAACCATGTAGCTGGAAGCTAAGCTAAGGGGGGGGTGTCTTCAAAACAGTCTAATAGTTTTCATAGACCGGGCCAAAACCGGATCAGGGCTCAAGTTATTTTAGTTTTAATACCCTGGCATGCGTGATCAGCAGGCAGACTGTTTATTTTTGAAGTCAGTAGTGTGATTGGTGGTTGTTTCACTAGCTGACAACTTGTCATGTGTTTAATTTCTGTGCTTCTTAGTAGACCTCTTTACCACTAATGTTGTGGGTTGTTGTTTTAAAAGACCTGCATGGACTTTAAGAATTGGACAAGATACTTCTTGTCTCTTGCATATGTGGTTTTACATTAAATGAAGAGATCTTTTACAGATGTGATGCTGACCCTTCTGCATTGGCAAACTACGTTGTGGCGTTAGTAAAGAAGGACAAACCAGAAAAAGAACTCAGAGCGTTGTGTGCAGATCAGTTGGACGTTTTCCTCCAGAAAGGTGAGTCTTCACGTAGCTGGTTATTTGAAATCTAGAAACTGTTCTGAATAGCTATGCACATAAGTATTTAGTTCAGCCCAGTTGTTGATTGATCTAAAAAGATTATCGTGGGCTTTGGTTATTTACTGAATTGGTTCGTTGTTCTTTTTGTTTCACAGAGACGACGGGGTTTGTCGATAAACTCTTTGAATGTCTAACCACCAAAAATTATTTGGGAAACCCAGCTGCTAAAGAAGAGAGTAAAGTCCCAGTTCAGAAGCTTGAGGAAAAGGAAGAGGTAAAATACACTCCTCAATAGTCATGACAGATTTCTAGTGTAAATAAATTGTGTATATATTAAAACATCCACATCTGGTTTCAGACTAGCCATGTTGAAGCTGATAGGGATAACAGAAGAAGAAGAAGCCCGTTAAGGAATCGTTCTGATTTCAATGAATCAAGGTTGGTCTTCAAGCTTGTTTGGTTTTTTTCCCTTCAGTAATCATTCGAATATGCAGATGATTCTTATGTCTTCTTATCAATGTTCAAAAGAGTTGTGCTTAAAATTGTTCAGGAAACTATGGTATAAATTAAGATTCTTTGATGAATAGAGAGCTGAGCAGAGCAATAATTGAAAGCGAAATGATTTGTGTTTAAGCAGTCAATACACTCATCAGTAACACACAGCATCTTTATGTCTGAACTCAGGGCTAGAGATGACCGCAGGAGAGACGACCGCAAACGCCGGGAACTGGACCGTCATGGAAAGGGCGGAGAATCATACCGGGACCGCCATGAGCGGCGAGGAGGAAGCTCACGGGGGAGAAGCTACAGTCGGAGCAGAAGTCGTAGCCGTAGTAGCAGCCGTGGAAAGAGCCGAGAAAGAGAGCACAATCAGAGGAGAGGTAAGGACCGTCCCAAATAACTTCTGTCACTTTACATTTTCTTAAACTTCAAGTTCATTTGTGTGCAACAGAGGAGTGCTTAGAAATGTCTTTCATTTAAATAGGTAATCGCTTTATAATATGATGCACATATTTTATTTATTTCTTAAATACATAAAACATTCCATTCAAACATGGAAGGACTGCTAATCAGCCTATACGTATTTAGTTTTTCTTTGTCGAGGCGAAATAACTGTTCTCGTTTCATTAAAACATAATTAAGGAAATAACAATTTTTAAAGCAAAAGTATAGATTTGGCATAATCTTTTGTTAACAAAAGTGCATATTAATATTTGAACAAAATTTGAGGAGGTGTGTATAGAGAGAACCTCTGAATAGCTTCATGGTTTTAAGGTTTTGTTTCTGTAAGATTTGTTTATTATTTAATAGAATTGTTTTTAAATTCCTTTTACCTGAAAAAATAGTATAAATGCAAGGTGAAATATGAAAATGCTTCTAAGCCAGCAAAAAATAAACTTATTGGTGATTATTCTACTTGACATTTCTAAAGTTATTGAACTTACTTTTTCTTAAATATAGTACAAAGCTGTTTGAAACAAACAAATACTTCAAACTGGCTTTACTAGAAACTTTATTTAACATTAATAAAACAATTCTAAAGAAATAAACTAAGATTTGAATTGTGCTTTTACTTCAGCCGAGCACAGATCCAAATTTGAGCAGGAGCGGAAGGACCCTGAGCCTTACAACCCATCCTCTTCCCACATGGGTAACCCACACCACCAGCAGAGCCATCCACCCCCCCTGCTCCCTTTGCCCCTTCCTCAGCACCAGTTCCCCCCCCCAGGGAGCACAGCCATCCCCAATGCCGTAACCGTGGTAGCACCGGCTCACCTGCCTGACAGCACTACAGAGAGCTGGTCCACATTCTTCACCAACCACAAAGACGGCAAGACGTTCAACAAGAGCGGCACGCTTAAACATCGTTGCAGAGACTACGACGGTAAGACACCGCTCACTTTGTCACATGCTCGGTGGGATACGGTGCTTGAGTGCCTTTTTTTCTAATCAGTGTTGTTAATTTAAGCTAGTAAAATGTGTTTTTGAAACTAAAATAAAGTTAAAAAAAAATACATAAATGGTTATACATATGAGTTAAAAACTTAAATGAAAATTAAAATTGGAACTGAAGTTAGTTTCTTGAAGTGCTAAAATGGTAATAAAGATGTATCTGAATTGAAGGTTAAAAATCCTATGTGTGTCTGTCTATCTATAAACTCTAATATAATTCATAAACCTAAATGAAATATCTATCTGCTTATCTCTCATATATATATATATATACATACATTGACATATATAGATTATCAATAAACTGATGTCAAACTTTTTTCCTTTTAATCAAGTAGTATTGCAGTGGTTTTTTTTTTGTTTGTTTGTTTTTTTGTTTTTTGGTGAATCAAGTCAAATCTAAAGTCCATGCTGGTTTTCTAGACTAACCACAGGTGTAGTTTATCGCATTAAATGTGCACATGTTCAATTTTGTACTAAAACATGTTTGGCTCAGTTGGATTTACTGCTCAAAATGCTCGTTTAAACATGTTAAACATAGCAAAAATGTGAAAAAGCTTCATGTGCAATTTTTCTTTTAATCAGTGAGACCTTGTTTGATGTTTTCGTAATTATGGTCCAAATACATTTTGGAGCCACTGGAAGTCTCAAATTTAAATACAATGATGTATAACACATCAGAACCACTGGTGTCTTGATAGTCTCTATGGACACATTTTACTCTTCCCGGGGGGGGGTATGTTTCTAAAGCATCACTAATGACTATGGCATAGCAGTCTCACTGCATGGCCTTCTGGGAGCAGAGCTAAACCGGCAGTGTTTATATTTACTACCCTGTCTTTGAGGAGCGAGGGTATTTTTCACACTGCTGAGAGAATGTCTAAAGGGATTACTGAAGGTTGTTCGCTCGATTACACCCTGATCTTAAGCAAGCTGTGATTTGGCACGTGGATGGGAAAGAGACGTGACCATCCATACAGCACTGTTTACATGGAGCAAACTCCACAGAAGAATGACCAGAAGTTCATCCACCTTATGAACGTATGAAATACTTGTATAAGGCTCAAATGTCAAAGAGCTTTAGAAAAAAAAAGTCAAGTTTTTTGTTTGTTCATTTTCATGTGGGTTTCTTTTTTGTTGGCAGAGAAAGGTTTTTGCATACGAGGCGATCTCTGTCCATTTGACCACGGTAATGACCCTCTGATCGTGGATGACGTCACGCTTCCTACCATGATCCCGTTTCCACCCCCACCAGGCCTGCCCCGGATGCCCATGCCGCCCATGACAGAACCTCCTCCTGGCATGCCCTTGCCGCTGCCCCCTCCCCACGGACAGCCTCCGCCTCCAGGCATCTACCCCATGCCAGGTAAGTGTCATTTTGATTTTAGCATGCTGTATTAGCCTTTTCCTCATTTTAAGTTTAAAAAAAAAAATAAAAAACGGTCATCTTTGCTTGCTCACTTACCATTATTCATGTATTAATCTTTTGTTTTAATGGATGTTAAATTCTCATGAATGTTTTAATTTATTAATTAATTTACTTCCTAACATTTTTATTAAAAGTAGACAGATATTAATAATTTCAGTTTATTGTTAGTTGCTCATGAATTGACATTAAAATCTTACAACAATAGGTATCAAATTATAAGTTTCCAGAAAATAAGTCAGACCTGAAATATAAAGCACACAAGGTCAAAATTGCATTTTCGAGAGAAGAAAAAAATGAAATACACAAACACACAGAGATTAGTCACATCAGCGTATAATTGAGTTATGTTAGTTATGTGCAGAAATAATCTAACAGACATTTAAAAAAGCATTAAAAATGTTTTTCAATAAACATTACAATCTTACAGTATGCATCACCGTATTTTCCAGAAAATAAGTTTCAAATTTGCAGAAGGTCACTCCCCCTTCTGGACTGGGTGAACGTTGTTAATTGTGTTTGGTCATCGAGCCAGCAGCTGTTTACCCCTTTGCTTAGTAATGAGTGCAGGAGAAGGTGGCAAAATTAATAACATTGCTATTTGCACTTATATATAATCATGTTCATGAACAATTCTTTTGTTTACAAAGCATCAGTGCGTAACGGCATTTACATCTGTCTCACGAATATTCTACAAATGCTTTAAAGAATGCTGAAGGTGAACACAAATGGGATATACAGCGCACTGCTTGCAGTGTGTCTGTTGGGAAAGTGAAACACATTTATCAAACAATACATCATTAATAGCAGTTAATGGTCACGTCAGCAGTGAACCATACCGGAATTCACATTAACCGTACCCCAGACCACCCTTTGTAAGCGGACTCTGGTACGGTTTGCAGATGTGCACCCGAGGCATTCCAGGGGGTGAAATACATGTTGTTCGGTGGGAACCTCCATTAACATTCCCACTCCCTTGAACCCGCGGACATGGAAAAACAACCCCTGGCAATTGGTTAAAGTAGCCAATCCCATGGGAAAACCATAGACTTGGCAACACCGTTCTCACTCGGTGATAAAATAAATAAATAAAATAGTATGAATTTAACCGCATTATACAGAACAAAATGGGAATGAAAATATAGAAGTATAAACTGTCAAACAAACAGACTCTCTCTATAGTGACTCTCTTATAAACGTCAAACCTAAACAAATTTATTTAAAGTGAAATGCATGTGGGAAATGCACTATACATGTTTTGTATTTTTGATATTAATTGCTGTATACAAGTTGCTGTTTTAGATGATTAAAAAAGGTTAATTCTGGCTAATACAAATATCATTTGTTAATTGTTTTTTGCGAATTTGTTGAAATGTAGCTAAATCTTGGATTCTAAATCTTAAGTGTGACTTTTTGTTAGCAGCATGGAACTTGAAATGATTGTTCTTAATTTAGCTGTAGAGAGTGTGGATCAGTTTGCTCTTCTCTTGTTTTAGGGCCTCCTCTAATCCCAGCCACTGGGATAGACACTCCACCCCACTCCAGAACCAGAACCTCTTCCCCTTTGGCCCTGCCTGGAGTGGGACCTCCTCCACTTCCACCACCACCACCACCTCCTTCCTCCTCTTCCTCCACTTCTGCCTCTCTCCACCCTCCATACGCTCTCTCTGAATGTAAGCCACTGCGCCTTTCTGTTCTCATCTTGAGCAGTGGTGCTTCTAGAGCTTACTGTTATGCTTGTGCTTTAAAGGGGTCATATCATGGAAAAAATGCTTTTTTGGAAGAACATGTGTTTAATTTCTGGGCTGATGCATTGCACAAATACTACAGTTTCTCATTTTTTCCCATCCATGTAAAATGTTTTTTAATTTTTTTTTTGTAAGTTGACCTCTGGGAAGAAAGTATAACCCCTTTAAAGAAGCAGCTGATTAAAAACGAGCCTCTTCTCTTTTGTCGGTGGTGGTTCTT
Organism: Enteromius treurensis; assembly: GCA_032275025.1. Lineage (NCBI taxonomy): Eukaryota > Metazoa > Chordata > Actinopteri > Cypriniformes > Cyprinidae > Enteromius > Enteromius treurensis. The sequence goes on along the minus strand of JAUCMU010000046.1, from coordinate 13,452,087 downwards.
GTCTTGATCTATTCACTCATGTTTGGGATGTTCTTTCTGAAGGCTGCAATAACAGATTCTGACCATGTAGTTGCGCTGTTGCTACATTTTACTTTTTTCACCATTATTTCAATTTCGAATAAAGGAAACTGAGACAGTGCTTGCTAACTAATAAAATAAATGGAATAACCTAAGTTTTGTTAGCCATCTATGTTATCCTTCTTTTTCTCCCTGCAGTGCATAAGGTTTAACATGTCTGTATTGTCTTATACAGACAACTATGGCCCTGAGGCCTATAACCCTGAGTCTCCAGGGCTGACCGGCCCCGGCAGAGCTCAGTACCGCCATTTCATCCCTCGCATCCAGACGCAGAGACCCAATCTCATCGGTCTCACCTCAGGAGACGGACTCAACTCAAGAGGTACCAGATATGAAAGATCAGTCACACAAATGACTATTCTGCTTCTGGATCGCATGAAAGTTTTAAACCCGTTCACACTGGCAACATGAAACTGAACTTTGGTTTATTTGTGTTTTTAGCGGCTAACATAGTAATCCAGACAGAGCCATCGGTCACGAGTGTGTCGAGCAACGAGGTGAGGTACAACTCTGAGCAGGAGAACAGGAAGAGATGTCTGCCATCTACATATGGACCACAGGTCAAAAAACCCTGGATGGAAAAGTGAGTGAGCCGAGATCAGTATCCTCACACAACGATTCTAGTCTAAACCGTTAGATCTAATTAATTGTATGTATATTTAGTTTAAACTTTAAACCTGTAGTGCACGTAATATAAAAATATGTAATGAAATCCTGGAGCATGAAGGAAACACTAAAGTCACCGGAGGCGGATGTCATGTTTTAGTTTTTGTTGTTTTTCAGACAAAATTTCAATAACCAGCATAAACCCACCTTCCCGAAAAAGAACCATTATGTAAACACCAAACTAGAGGTCAGCAAAATCCCCCGAGACCTAAACAACATCACCAAACTCAATGAGCACTTCAGCAAGTTTGGAACGATAGTCAACATCCAGGTACTGATTCTATACTGATTAACTTGTCTATCCGCTGCATACATTTTATGCGCAGCACGCTTCCTCAAAAAAAATCCTTTTACATTTATTGTATGTCATCGTGGTCATGTTATGATCTTATAAACCTGTGTCCTGTCCTGTGATTTCTTCAGGTGGTGTTTGGGGGTGACCCTGAGGCAGCACTGATCCAGTATACAGCTAATGATGAGGCTCGGAGGGCCATCTCCAGCACACAAGCCGTTCTGAATAACCGCTTCATCAGAGTGTACTGGCATAGAGAGGCCACTTCTAACATACAGGAGCAGGGACCCAGTCAGAGCACAAACCCTGTACAGCAGCATCCCGCAACACACAAGGTCTGTCAGAAGAAAATTCAATCTGGAATGTGTCCTACATTTCATTGTGTTCTAATATTTGGGAAACAGGACTCTTACTGTCCAGACCTATATTTAATATAGACTCATTTGTCTACATTATTTGACTGGATTTAGTTTTGTTCACAGGTCATTAATAAGCAGCACACAGCAGGATCTTACGTGCTGAATAAAACCTTCCCTAAACCGCAGACTGCCACAGGAGCTGCATGCACAACGGGAAGCACGGGCGGCAATGAACCTACCAGCCCAAGCCAGGAGCCTTCAGTGGTAAAGAAAGCACATCTTATACATGCTAGAATGTGACATTCTTATTATAAAGATCATTTTAATTTGTTCCTGAGGGTCAACTAATGGTTTCATGTTTCCTGTGATATCAAAATGAAATTTTCAGCATCCATCAACCAGAATGGGTGTCACATGGTCCTTTAGAAATTATTTGGATATGTTGACTTGCCGCTCAAGTATGAGCAATTATTACTGATGCTGTGCACTTATTAAAGAGGAACCATTTTATTTATCAATATTTAGGATTGTGATCAGAAAGTTTAAAAGAACAGCATATAAAATAGAACTAAGTTTTCTATAAATATAATAAATATTTCATGAACGGCAAATCAGCATATTATAATGATTTCTGAAGGATCATGTGGCACTCAAGACTGGAGTAATTGAAGCTAAAATTCGAATCACAATAAATTACTTTTTAATCATATTAAAATACAATGAGTGTAAAAGACTTCTTTCTAAAACACTCATATTAACATGTTGTTTGTGTATGTAATAAAAAAATATGGGTGTGTTTCTTTATTTGAACAAGCAATGTGTTCAAAATCAATTAACACTTGTTTTAATTTCTCTGTTAAACAAGGGTTTGACACCACCTTCAGGTTTACCGAAGGGTCCGTTCTCACGCACGGTGTTGAAAACCGCATCAAAATCACTGGGAAAAACAGGCAAAGCACTGGAAGCTCAGGAGGTTTTGAAAAAGAAGCACGTGAGTATTTCCTTTCTCCTTCTCACCTCTGAAAGCCGATAGCAGCAGCTCCGCCTGCTTGGATTGCACAGTCTGGATTGTACTTATGACTAAGCTAACGTGACCTCTGACCTCTGGCCTTCAGGAGGCGCTGAAACTGCAGCAAGACATGAGGAAGAAGAAACAAGAAATGCTTGAAAAGCAGATTGAATGTCAGAAGGTAGGAAGAAATAACTAAAGTTCAACAGAAACATATGTTTCCATGCAAAAAGCTAAAATCTTGGATGCACCTACATTCTGATTTATGCATTTATTTATTTTTTTTATTATAATAATTACTACTTTCTAGAGGAAGGTCATACGCCCGATATTTGGCAATTGTTCTGTCTGATATAAACATATAGATATAAATTTGATTGCAGCATATTTTACATTTTTAAATGAATGATGATTGATTGAATGTGTGTTAATGCAGGTTGATGTAACTCTAAACCTGAAACATCTTCTGCAGGTGCTGATAAACCGCCTGGAAAAGAACAGAGGGATGAAGCCAGAAGAGAGAGCCAACATCATGAAGACTCTAAAAGAACTGACCGAAAAGATCTCTCAGCTGAAGAATGAGAGCAGCCCAACCTCACCAGCTACTGCTAACAGCACACAAACAAAGTCAAAAACCGATGTAAGACAGCTCTTACGCAGCTTCTGATGGAATAGCACAGATCATACTCATCGTCTCTAGTTACATAGTTTGCCACTTTTGTTTTATTAGACCTTAGTGAATTTGAGTATAACTCTTATTTCATCTGTAGGCACAGAAAGAGTTGCTAGATGCGGAGTTGGACTTCCATAAGAAGCTGACGTCAGGAGAAGACACCACAGACCTGAAGAGGAGGTTGGGTCAGTTGCAGGTGGAGGTAAATGACCACTTGTGAAAAGGATTTATCAATGGTTGATGCTGATATACAGTGAGAAACAAAGAGGTCTCATTTTGAAATGTGATTTAAAATGTGAAAAATGAAGCCTTTAAAGCACTGCTATAACCACTTGTTGTATGTTTATAGTTTATAGAACAATAGAAACCCATATAGCTGCTTTTTACTGTGTAAGTGATGTGTGGTTTTACCTGTGGTTATCATGATCAACAAATATGTGATACTAGCAGTTTTTACATTTCAGCCAATAGAAATTAGTTTGCTGCTACAATTTTAAATAAACGTTTGTCAATTAAATACATTAACGTCAAGTTCAAGCTGCTGCTACTGTCAGCTCAAGGCACGTTTATATGTGCAATTCCATGAGTGAAAACATGTAATATTAACAATTAAGATGGTTAATAATTATTGAAGATCCTCTAGCATGTTGCCTAATTAAGCATGTTTTATTAGTGTCCTTTTATTTTTATTTTTTAAAAGAGAGAATTTAAGCCAAAAACAATTAAAATATATATATATAAAACAGAAGCTGGAATGCCTTTGAACACAAACAAACAATTGATTTTTTTTTTTTTTTTTTTGGTGCTGTAGAGCTTGGATCTGACATGTTAGTCTAGAGCCCTGTAGTAGCTGTACCATACTTTGCCTTACTTTTCTTCTTTCAGCTTTTTTCCTCTGAAACAAAAGGGACAGATGTGCACACCAGCATTATCCATTTCACCCCAACACAGTCTCACTCTCAGTCCTAACATAAGCGATCCTAAAACAAGAGTGACAACAGTAACATCACTACTGGCGCTGGGCTTAAATTAGCTGGTGTGAAATATGCATGTCATTACACTTCATCTCCTGCACATTTAACTCTGAGCACTTCCCAAACCCCAAGGACCCATCCCTAAACAACACACATCCCTCTCCGCACGCTGATGCGTCTCATTCCATTAAAGTTTGATCGGCTCCCTTGTAAGAAATGAGCGAAAGAACGAGGGAAGACAATAAATGGAGGAGAGCGAAGGGAGGAAACTACACTAGCCATAAGACTGTTCAGTCAGGGCATGAATGAGAAATGACCAGCATTTGGTGTGGCTTTTGTCACTCTGTGGGTTATCATTTTTTTATTTGCAGTCAGGGTAAAGGTTAAGCAAGTTTCAAAGTCTTTTGGAAGTTTAGAAGTTCTACGCCATTCCCAAACTTCCGTAGCTTTGTTTACCTTGTACTTATAAAGTGAAGATGATATTAATCATAGAAACTTTTTGATTGGTAGTATGTCTGAAATTGATGGGTATTATTATGATATATATTACCAGAGCAAAAAAAGATATAGATATATATATATATTAGTGGTGGGCCGTTATCGGTGTTAACGCGAGACTCATATCACGCGATAAAAAAAATATTGCTGTTAATCTATTCTCAAAGTTGGGTTGGAGTCTATACTACAAGCTATGGTGACTTTCACCTTCAGCGCGGATGTATAGCCGAATTACATTGTAGCCTTATTCGGACGGGACTAGTTTTCTAAACTACTGTACGTGTGAGC
>JAUCMU010000046.1:13403248-13415379 GCA_032275025.1 Enteromius treurensis | reverse complement strand
ACATAAAAAACTGCGTTTTTATAATAGGCTTCAGTTAGGGGGAAAAAGGAGTTTTCCCCATGCGTCTTAGCAGACGCTGTACTCGTTCCATGTCTCAGGGAACAGGGGTTACGGAAGTAACCCTTACGTTTTTTGTGAACCGTTACACCCCTAGTTAATATCTATAAAATCTCTTTATTTTCCACCAAACAATTCTGGTTCCCATTTACTTCCATTTTTTTCCATCCAATGGCAACCAAAATGATTAGGTTTCTACATTCTACAAAATACCTTTTTAACTTCCACAGAAGTCAGTCAGTCATAGAAGTTTAGAACGACATGAGGGACAGGAAAAGAAAACAGAACTTGTGCTATTGAATGGACTATTCCTTGTACTGAACCCGGAATGTTCTTTTAAATCTGTGGGTTCTCACCGAAGAATAGCAGCAGTCTCCAGCATCTCAGCCATGAAGGTGGACACTCCTTTTATCTGGCTGTCCCCTGCACCCACTCGAGCGAGCACGCAGTCCACCACGCTCAACTCTGCCTCATCACATGGCACAAAACAACCAATCTGTGCCATCAGCACGATCACACCCACTTGACGGATGTATGTAGATTTACCACCCATATTTGGACCTAACAATATCAGAAAAAAAGACTTGGTCATTATGGATAAATGCATTTACGTTCATGAAACTGCCATTTCATAATCCTCCTACCTAACAGGTTCTTACCTGTGATGATATGAAACATCTCCTCGCCCCTTCTGAAGGTGACATTGTTGGGAATGAAAGCCACATCATCTTGGGCTTCAACACAGGGATGTCTTGCCGCCTTTAAAATGAGTCTTCCTGACCCTTTGTCTAGTATTTTAGGCCTCACGTAAGGCACTGGAGCAGCATGGGACACCACAGCGAAGCTCACCACTGCATCCAGCTGAGCTATCACCTCATTCAGAGTCTGCACTGGATCCACATAGCCTACGGCACAAACACAGGGTTATTAAACTATTCATTATTAAAGGAACCAAAATAGCTACAGACTAACATGTTCAACACACATTAGGATCTATAACCATTTGTGGATTTATGTTGATTACCACAAGAAATAATTTTAAACCACACTGGGCCCTACTAAATAAAAGGAACCAGATTTTATGGAATATTCAAATTTCAAATGTATTTTGTAGTAATTGTACCAAAAGAGCTTAACCTCACTTTAAAAACAAACCTGCAAAATAGAACACAATGTACTGTATTAATATAAGGGAATTTTCTCATTGTACTGTTAACATTTAAACCAGAACATTCCAGAACAGTGGGGAAAAAAGCCTTTGATGAGTGATTCTTACCTGCAGCTATGCTGATGATCTCTTTGACAATGGCATTCTGAGCCTCTTCATACTCTTCTCTGCTTTTAGTGTACTCTTCATTCAATGAGCTCAGCTTACTATAAAAAAGAAACAACCCCGTAACTTACTAACAACTCTAACCATTAGCGGCAGTATTTAAACATCCCATACAACAACTCCCTTGCCTGTTTGTGAATCGCACTCCATTCTTTTGAACATCTAAAGTAGTGAATTTTTTGTTGTTGCGAAGACTCTTCTCTTCTTTGCATGTGACTCGGAAAAAGTACCCAATCTGTGCGTTGGATTCAAGCTTCACAGTCTTAGCGGCTTCCAACCCTAAAGCAAAACAAAGAATTGGTTTTGTTACAAGCTCACCATCAGAAGCTCAATACTTCCACATTATGTTCACCTACCAAGTTCGCGAGCCGCACTGTTCAGGGCCGCCTGCATGGCTTTCTCCAAACGATCCATGTTCTCTCTCAGTTCGCTTAAGGTGGGATCGAATGAGGGTTTCACCAGGAACTCATGATGTTCAACCTGGACAACAAAAACAAGAGTGGCCAACATTTTAGGAATTGCCCATTTTAGCCAAAGCAACTTCCAAACTAAAGGTTGAACCATACAAATGTAGATGGCAGCAGCAGACCTGGTTCATGTCCAGTGTGGTTTCAATCATCTCCTGATATTTGGAGAAGTCCGAGACGAGGTCGTTGAGGGCAGAGATGAATGCGGCGTGCAGGAGAACCTGATGTTTCCCTGATAAAAAAAAATAGTGATGTCACTGCTGCTCAGCAAATTAGAAGGTTAACAGGCAACATTTTGCTCACCGCTGTATCTTTCCAAGGCCAGCACCAGATTCGGCAGTTGCCCCACAGCCTGATAGACTCTGTAACAGTCTTGCAAACTAGAGCTTTGACGCTGGAACTTCTTTGCCATTCGATTCAGGTCTGGAAAACGCCGGAGAAGATCCTCTTGACAACTCTTCCTCAGCTCAGAGTCTTCCACAAAGGTCTCCACGAGATCCAGTCTGCACATCATCACCACAAATGCGTAATAAAGTAAGAGGTAAAAATAAACCTCGACATCCACAGGATTCTTAAACAAGATCAAAGACAAAAGAGCTGCTAATGATGGTCAATTATTTCAAATGAAAGTAATGAATACTTTTATTTTTCAGAAGTAAAGACATTTAAAATGTTAAAATTTCAATTTCAGGCCAACACTGTTGAACACTTTTGAATTTTCTGTTTAAACAATCTTTATAAAACACAGTTTACACAAATATTTAGCAAGACTTTTACAACACTGATAACAAAAAAAAAAAAGTTCCTTAAGCAACAAATCTGCATATAAGTTTTCCCACAAGATTTCTATTGGGTTAAGGTCCGGGGATTGGGCTGGCCACTCCATAACCTTAATTTTGTTGGTCTGGAACCAAGATGCTGCTTGTTTACTGGTGTGTTTAGGGTCGTGGTCTTCTTGAAACACCTATTTCAAGGGCATTTCCAGCATAAGGCAGGATGACCTCTTAAGAGTATTTTAAAATAAAAGCAAATTGATCCATGATCCCTGGTATACAATAAATAGTCCCGACACCATAGTAAGAGAAACAGCCCCATATCATGATGCTTGCACCACCATGCTTCAAGGTTTTCAGAGTATACTGTGGCTTGAATTCAGTGTTTGGGGGTCGTCTGCGACCCTTGGACCCAAAAAGAACAATCTTACTTTCATCAGTCCACAAAATGTTTCTCCATTTCTCTTTAGGCCACTCAATATGTTCTTAGGCAAATTGTATCCTCTTCAGCACAAGTCTTTTTTTTAACAGTAGGACTTTGCGGGGGCTTTTTGATGATAAATTAGCCTCACACAGGCGTCTTCTTATTGTCACAGTACTCACAGGTAACTTCAGACCATAACTGATCTCCCTGGAGGTGATCATTGGCTGAGTCTTTGCCATTTTGGCTATTGTTCGATCCGTTCGGATGGTAGTCTTCCGTTTTCTTCCACTTGTCTCTTGTTTATGTTTTCCCCTCTCCAATCAACATTTTAATTAAAGCACGCTGTTCTTCTGAACAATGTCTGGCACGACCAATCTATCTCAGGTTTTCAGAGAGAATTGCATGTACAACATGTGCTGGCTTCATCCTTAAATAGGGGCCACTTGCATGACACCTGTTTCTTCACATAAAGAATGACCTCACTGATCGAACTCCACACTGCTATCATTTTGAACACGCCCCTTTCGCTTAATTATTTATTTACACAGACTCAGGAGCATTCATATCATGAATGTTGGGTCTGTTGGTTTGGTCATTGATTTGTGAAGTCACGTTTGACTGCTATTACTTTGAACACAACTGTACATAGACATATCTTTATGCTTTATGTGAAATATCTTACACACTGAAAATCGAGGATGCTTTATGACCGGATCTCAGTGTACTGTAAATGCAATCCATCTATCCTCTACAGATTTATTTAAATATTGCACAGGAAAGACATATCCGCCTGGTTATCCAGAGAGAGCCAGATTGACTGATGATCCAATCTGCTAGTTCATAGGATCATGGTCATTGCTTGTTAATGCCAAGTGTAAACGCAGCCGATGTATGACCAATAAAAAAATGTGAATATTACATGTTTCTTAATCTTACATTAAACATTTCTGTTTTAGCAGAAATTCTTAGGTGTGAATAGTATTAAAAATGTTGCTTGGCACCTTCTGAGTGTCAATATCTTGTCGAATGTTGCCAATGTCTTTATTGATCTTTTCTCGCTGTTTTTCCGCCTCGTGTAGTTGTTTGTCCACCTCTTGTAGCTCAGTTTCTTTTTGCTGAAGAAATCAAGAAGTAAAGAAGAAAATGAATGTAAAACATATATTTCATATAGGAAGCGAAAGCTAAACACTATTTTGTTGTACCTCTTTGTAGCTGTCCTTGCCCTCCTCTATGTACTTGGTAATCTCTTTTTCAAGGATGGTTATGTTTTTAACTTTTTCCTTGATTTCATTTATCTAAAAGAAAGCAAACAGCTTTCGTCAACTCTGATGATCAGCAAAGACTTTATCTTGCATTTATTAACTCATGTAGAATATTGTGGCAAATCATTTCACAGTAATAATACATCATATAAAACAAATAACACTGATGATAGTACAAGTAAACAAACACCTTTTTCTGTCCTTCTTCCTGTTTCTGTCTCCGGCGCTCAGCAAGGTCCTGTTTCTCCTGCTGGAGCTTCTCCAGAGTGGCTGCTAGGGGAGACACATCCTCCTTTGCATCCTAACAAACAGACAAACTACGATGAACAACAGTAACAATACGATTACACTACCGTTCCTAAATCGTTTTTTTAAAAGAACCGTTTTATGCTTGCCACTTTATTTGGTGAAACATTAAATATTTTATAAAACATATAAAGTTATTCCCGTTTAGGAAAAACCTAAAATTTCAAAAAGTCTAATATTTTATTATGCTGATCTTAAGAAACATTCTAATGATCAAGTCTGAAAACAGCTGTGTTGATCAGTATTTTAGCGTAAACTGTAATAAAGTTAAAATAATTTATTTGAAATGGATTTCTTTGTAACAATGCAAAACCTTATTTTATCAATTGAATGCATTGTTTTATAAAAATATGAATTTCTTCAAAACCAACAAAAACCAACTTTCTGACCATACATTTTTTAATGGTAGTGTATATAACAGTTTTCATAACTTTTGCGATTTAAAGTCTTACTTTGTACAAATTAAGCAGTGTATCGTTTTAGGGCTTTTGTTGGTTACTGAACAATGTCAGTACCTCACATACGCCCCTCCAGAGTGGTACAGATGTGAATGGTGTCTTAACAGTAAAAAAGATGAAGGGTTGTTGCTTGTGTGAACGGCACTTTTGTTCCTGATTCTTGTAATTTTATAGTAATTTGCTGTATGAATGGGGCAATGCGCCTCCAATAAACATGTGTGCATCAACACTTCTCAGAACCATTTAGCACAAACTGAGGAGCAAGGCAAGCTATGCATATTCAGGAAACCAACATGGATTACTCCATGCAGGATCTGTAGCTGACACTGTGGGAACAGTTTACTGCAATGCAATACAGCTGTTAACTGCTGGTTTATCACTCTCAGACTGACAAACATAAAAGACTGACTTGCTGCTCGTAACAGTCAGACCTGGAGGGTGTTTAATGCCAGGTACTGATACACTGTGAAATGTATATTTCTCTTTAAGAATAAAAAGGCACATTGAAGCGGAGTGGCGCCCCTCACTCGAATGTCTCTATGGAGTGTTTGGATCTCAGTGGAGAACTCCACACACTGCTCCTCCAACTGTTGTCGTTTCTGCATGTTGCTGGAGATCTGGAGCTTTTCTCCACGAATCTCATTTACGCTGCTCCTCAAGGCCTGGATCTGCTCCTGCTGGTCCTGGATCAGTTTCCTCTTCAGCTCGATCTTACTGCAGGCTACACAAAATCATTTGCTGATTTGTCATGGTATTCGCTGCAAAAAACTGCTTAAATTAAATAGTGAAGGCAAAGGTGATTCAAAGTATTTTTAAAAGCTGCCATTTATAAGAACCTAAGCTGTTCACTTTCCCTTATATATTAGTATAAACAGTATATAAATAGCATATGACAATATGACAAATGTTTAAAACAATGTATGTGACTGTTCAAATTTTGGGGTCAATAATTTTATTTAAAAGAAATCTTTCTTGGTTTTAATTTTTAGGCCAAGGACAACGAGAGAAGCAATGTCTGATTTTTCTAGATGTTTTCCTTGGGATAAAGAGGCAGACAAAATAATGAGAAGATGCCCGTGGATGAAAAAGTCTCCTAAAGACCCGCTTTTTTTGTTCTTTCCACTTTGGCTCTGATGCCTTTGACTCTTAGTAGACAGTAGCTAGCGAAAGAGCTTACAAATGGCTGAGATAAGAAACGCTAATGTTAGATGCCATCCTGTTAGGTTGTAAACACTTATCATTATGCCGCAGCGACTGAAAGAGTTTCTCCGATTTCTACAGATGGTTTTGAACCATAGTACATATTCACTTGAGGTTCACAGAAGTTTTTAATCTACATAAACAGCTGAACGTACTGGTGTCCAGACGGTGTTGGGTCTCTTGTTTCTCCTGGCTGACCTGCTGCATGGTGCGGCTGAGGTCAACTCCCTGCAGCTTGGCTGCATGTTGAGCGATCTTCCTCTCTACATCCTTCAGCTCAAGCTACAGAAAAGGAAGAAACATTTTGATTATGCACAGGTGGATAAAATACTGCTTGTTAAATCATGACCTACTGCATACTGTTTCCAGATGCAAATCTCTATAATTTACATAATAATAAAAAAACAACATTGCATTATTCTGAGTGTTCTAGGTAGTAGTTCTTAGTAGTAGCTGTTGTATTTACATACAACAAAATATGAAACAGTTTGGAACAGTTTGTACTTACAGTTTTTGTAATTTTGTAGCCAAGAGATTGTCATGTGTTTTGTTTTGCAGACTTTATACAGTACAATAATAAATTCAAGTACACAGACATAAGCTACTTAAAATTAAGGGTATTAAGATTGTCCTGAAGTCTACTTCATGTGTATCTATACTTTAAACCTAATCCAGCTGCACCTTAGTTTGATTTAACCCATTAGTACACAGCTTAAATGCATGTAATACCTTTCTATTTACATTCAAATTAGAATAGTACACAGGCATAAGCTACTTAAAATAAAGTGCATCAAGATTGTCCTTAAGTGTAAGTAGCCGTGTTAGACTACCTAATTACAGGAGGCAAGTACTCACTTAAAATAAAGTGGTACCCTGGATTGTATTTTCTATGTTTGGACTAAATTGCATTAAGCTCAGACCTGATAGCGATCCATGAGTGATATGTCCTGCAGACAGGCCTTGGCTGTGTCTTCCTCAGACATCAGTGTGCAAAGCAGTGTCTCTTGCTCCTCAGTGTCTCCTTTCAGCTTCTCAATGTCTCGATTCACACGCTGGAGTTTATTTTTAAGCTCTGGGAGCTCTTTCTCCTGGAGCTCTGCTATGGACTGCCTACCAGTACAAGAGATGGACATGGTAGAAAGTGATTCATCCAATATCTTAAGCTGTCTTAATATGAATATGGAGGATGACTAAAAATATGAATGGATGGATCAATAAAAGGTTAAATAAATAAACAGATGGTAGTGGTAAAAATAATAGTAAAAAGATGTATGAAAGGGCAATTACTGTAGGTGAACGCATGAATGGATGGATGAATGAGGTAGACTGGTGAATGGATGAAGTGGTAAACAGGTGGATGGATGAAGGAGTGAATAGGCGGTCAGATGAATACAGGGTTTATATGGGGCACGTAGGATAATGATGAAGGGGCTAAATAGGTATATATGGATAAATGGACGAAGGGGTGAATATGTGGGCAGACAGATGGCTGATGATAGGTGGATGGATGAATGAATGGACAAAAAAGCAGTAGAATGGACGCATAGATGTGATAAAGAGGTGAATGGATGAATATACCGGTAAAGTAAATTTAGCGATAAATGGAGGATAGATACGTATAGAGATAAACGAATGGACAGATAGAGAAAAAATATATTTATTTTTGCCTGATGGGTTTCAGTTCCATCATTTCATCACGTCTGCGCTCCTTCCTCTTCAGGTCATGCTCAGTGTTCTTTAGTTTGTCTGGGACGAGCCGCAGCTTGGACTGCATGTCATTGATGACGTCCTGGAGCTCTGCCTCTGACGGGAACACACGCTGACACACAGGACAGCAGGGCTCGCCCTCTTCCGTCAGCTGACTGATGAACTGACTGTACACGGCTGTGGCACCCGCAAGCATAGCTGTTTAAAAAAAAAGGATCCAGGATAGAGCAGAGAAAAAGAGACTGAGAATCACATTAAGAACATGGAAGGCAAGGAAAAGGAGATGCTCTTAATTATCACTAACTGGGTTTAAAAACTGGAACAAACTACTTAACCTCAACTGTGTGGGTACCATTATCAGCCACCGCATTAGAGTCACCAGCTTGCTACCTCATATCTACAGTTAGAGCTGTACTTGGAAAAAAAACGGCTATATCCTGTCTAGCAACAAAGAGCAATTTACCATAAACCAGGCCCACATGAAATCTTCATCTGCAAAATGCACAAACCATCATTTGCGTAAATGTGCCCTTTTGTGGGTTTGTGTATGGTTTAGGAGGAAATGTACATTAATTCTGCACCATTTTGACAATGGTCCTCCAAAATAAGCACAGAAAACGGGCATGTGTATTTGCGTAGCTCAAAAATGCTTGGTAAAAGCTGAAGGCACTTCTGTACCTCTCTGTTTGGAACACTTCTCCAACTCATCCTCCAGTTTGTTCAAGTCCGACTCGAAGTCCTGACTGCCGCACACCTTAAAAAGTCTCTCTTCATAGTTGGCCAGCTGCTCCTCCTTACGTTTGACTTCTGCACTAAAGTGAGACTTCTTCTGTTCTCCAGATGCAAGCTCCTTACTGTCAAACAAAAAAATGAAAAGATGTCTTGCTGTCTATCAACTGCATATCACATTTAATAAGGCATATCTTCCAAACCTGAAACACAGTCCATTACAATAACAGGGCAACATGTTTAAATCCTAATAAAACACCACTGTTGAAGTTACTGTAAGCTGGAAACAAATCTGATATATTGCTTTTATTTTAAAAAATCATGCATTTGGAAAACGGCACATTCTATGAGATTATTTAGTTATTTTGTACATATATAATTGTACGTATATATATTTTTTTATAGTTTGTCTAGACAGCTTTATAACACCTGTCTGTGTGTAAGCTCAACATCTCCATTCAATACTACATTGTGTGTTCCATTGCCCTTAAGGTGACCTATTCCTCAGGAACCCGGAATCGAAACCATGTATATGTCTTGAGAAGATCTTTCTTATGCATGTGGGTGGTTGTGCAAATGTCATTGTATTCTGTTGTATCAAGGTCAGCGTATCTCTATGTGTTGCTTATCACGTAGACATTTGGATTCTCTATTACCTGCCCAAAACATATGCTAACCTCACACTAAAACATTATTGTTTATGGCATTCTCTACTACTTTTATGCAAAATTGTGACAGACTTCATTTTGTTGAGCCGGTCTCTGGTGGAGTGGATCTCTTTGGATTTGGAGTAGATCCAGTCTTCTAGCTCCTTCTTGCTTGGGAAGTGTCCCAACAGAGACACCAGCTCTTCATTATGTCTCGACTTGATCTTCCTCACCTGCTCCTCTTTTTCCATCTGGAATCCAAAGCAGAGATAAATTATTTCTATCTGGCATAAACACTGACAATAAAACCTGTTTTTGCTGAGTTCGACATTGTGCTTATCAGATTATCAGATTTGAAGAACCAGTTGATTTTTGTGAAGTTCAGGCTTACAATCAGTGTTAGGTGCTTGTACATCAGTGTCATTCCTCTATCATTAAATATGATTTTAGGCATTACTCGTGGATAGGTTCAGGTGTAGAGATATGGTCAAAACGAAAATTTTGGATTAAAATGTTGTTCCAGGGTCAACAAAATATACGTTGAACTCAGGAAAATCAGGACATGCATTGTCGCAGTGTGTTCTAACGGACTTCTGAACATTTGATAATAGTAGTAGATTTAAGTATTCCTTAAATTGTCTGTAAACTAAGTAAAGTATACATATTACTAAATTGGTAGCAGTATTAAAGTATTCCATTCTGAACATAATCTCTTTGCATTTATACTGTTATATACATTCCAGTATAATCACATTTTCTGAAGAAATTATTTAATAGTTTGCACCTAACAAAAAAAATATTAATGATTTAAAAGAACAAAATTATTTTAATAACTCATATCAAAATAAATCCTCAAACAGATCGTGTAAAGCAGGCCTGGCCGATGTTGGTCCCAGAGAGCCACAGTACTGCAGAGTTTCAATCCAACACTAATCAAACAAAGTGTTACTAAAAAACGACAGGCAGGTGAGTTTGAATCAAATTTGGAGCAAAACTCTGCAGGACTGCGGCTCTCCAGGACCGACGTTGGCCACCACTGATATAAAGACATGCACTGACATCTAGGTGTTACAGATATATACTGCAAGCAATGTGCAGGCATACTAATACCAGGGTTCGTACACATTTTTAGGGAGCAACATTGTATTTGCTTTTTTTTGCGTGTGCTGCTGATAGAGGATGCGTCAAATCTAAGGACTTTATACCTGAGGTAATGGTCTAACGAAATATAAATTTTGAAAATGTTACTTTTGTACAAAGTCATTTATATAGCTACACGAATTTAAAGTGACTGATGCAGTAAAGGTGGTTTTAAATTAGTAATGCTGTTGTGATTATCATGTATCAAGTAACAAACCACACATTAACGGAAAGTTTTCAGATGATGTGTACATGTATAATTTCAAATCATTTACCCATATGACTGGTTCTGTGGTCCAGGGTAATCTAGTTCATAGTCTAAATTGAAACTTTAAAGCATTGTCAGAATTTTACTATCACCTTTTTTTTATTTAACATGTCCTTGCTGAATCAAATATTAATTTACAATATAAATAATATTATATAATATATTAATATAATATTATAATAATAATATAAATTACAATACAAACATATTTAAAGGGGTCATCCGGTGCAACATGCACTTTTTCAAGCTGTTTGGACTGAAATGTGTGTTGGGAGTGTGTGTATACAACCACCCTACAATGATTAAGATCCACCAGTAGTTTTCGTTTAATTTAATAAAAATAAGTTACCCCTTCTGAAATCAAGCCATTCTCAAATGCACGTCGGTGTTGCATCACACAGACAGTGGCCACTCCCACAATAGTTGATTGACAGCTGCGTGTCACACAGACTGAACTGGTGTCAATCATCAGACCCGCCCTGAGTGAGCCGTCATCAGACCGAGACGCAGAGACAAGCAAGACTCCTAAGAGATTGAGCTGTTTTGTTGTTGAATGTATTAATGAACATATCAGTAGTGATTTACTCCGACATCTGAGTGACTGAAGACGCGGAGGATTAATGTTACGTTTGGTTCTAAAGGGAAACGCACCCTTGATCAACCTGAATGCATTTATGTTCACGCGAATCATTCATGATCCAGCCTCAGCTACAGAAGCAGTGAGTATAATGTCTTCTAATGAATCTTTGCAAAGCGCCTTTCCGAATAATGTGCTGATTAGCAAGTTTCACTATGAATACGACTAAAAAAAGATCCTCCGTAGAGCGCTTCAGAAAAGAGAGGCGGAGTCAGCGGAGCTCGGGAAGATTTAAAGGGGAAGTACACAAAACTTAGAAAAGTGATTTCTAAAGGGCTGTTTTTGACAGGGGAAAATTATCTTCGAGAAATTTTAAAACAAACTATGTTATAAACTTTCCATTGAGACCCTAAAGAATCATATTAGCTTGAGTAAAATTGGCTTTGTATGACTCCTTTAACAGGGCTGTGGTAAAGTGACAGAGCAGGGCTAAATTCCATGTCCTGAATGTGAGACATGCTGAATTGGTAATGTCACCAGATGGCAATAAATTATAAGCAACCCAAGAGATGACCTGAATTTTAGATTCATCACATTATAAATTGATTTCTTTCTAAATGAATCACGTGAGCTTTGATTCCTTGAAACAACTTAAAGGAGAAGTTCACTTTTACAAAAACTTTTGCTGATAATTTACTCACCCCCGTGTCATCCAAGATGTCCATGTCTTTCTTTCTTCAGTCGAAAAGAAATTAATGTTTTTGACGAAAACATTCCAGGATT
>JAUCMU010000046.1:13366756-13378272 GCA_032275025.1 Enteromius treurensis | reverse complement strand
ACACATATTTCTATATATACATATACTGTATATGTATGCATATAAAAATATATATATATATATATATATATATATATATATACATACACACACACACACACACACACACACAGATATACCTATGCATACATCAACACACACGCACACACATATTTAATAGATAATAGTACAATAATACATATATATACATATATATATATATATATATATATAGTCAAAATACTTTTTTGGTACAACTATTTAAATAATTATAAATAACTAAAAACGTTCACTATTTTAGCTCTTTTTGTTTGTTTGTTTCTTAATAGTGTTTAACAAATGAGTACTCAACGTATTATGATGGAATACATGTTAAAATGGCTTGCCATAACTTTAGACCTGTCAGAGCTCCTCAGTGCAAGACTCAAGAAAACTATTGCACAAACAAAAACAAAGCTTATTGCTCAATATTATTTTTAGCCCCCAGAGAGAGAAATGCATTTTAAAGGTGCACAAATTGAAATCAATAGATACTTTCAGGATAACTTGTGTTTTTTCCCCCTTTAATTTTTTCTTTTTCCCCCCCTAGTTTTTTTCTTTCTTTTTAAGTAATGCACTGTAAAGTTGACATTGCAGGAATATGCACGCTCGACTGCTTATGCACACGTGATGCTGCGCGACAGGACGAGGGAGTATGAACTGTAATTCCACATGATGTGCATGGGACGACAACAGCTTTTCCTTACAGGACCGATGCAAACGCTTTAAAACCACTTTTGAAGGAAATCTAAATAAAGGAACATGTTTTTCTTGACGCGCAAGATGGAACGGGGACAAACTGGACGCCTGAAACGTGAGAAGTGCGCTAAATTGCGACTATGACTTTACTGTTGAGTCTGGTGCGCTTGCAGCTTATGATCAGTAGAATCGAGATGCGCTGAACGCAACACAATACGGGATGTATACAGAAACGCAACACAGAGAGGAATGAAGCACTTTGTTTGTAATCGGTTAAGTGAAGCCTTTTGGCAAAGCACTTGAGAAAAGCAGCGGATAAATCATTTTTGTCGAGTGAAATGCGCACCTCTTGCTGTTTCCCAAACGAACTGTCACCAGCTCTCTCTCTGGACGGAGAGTCTGCTTTGGGAAAAACATGACACGGACGCGCTTCTACTGTCATTAACGGGGACAAATCAGACCAACGCAGCGGCAATCCGATCAATAGACTATCGATACGCTCATATATAAGGCTAATCATCACGCCTGCCTATGCTTGCTTAACCTGTTTGAGAGAGTATGCTGTGGGACGATGAACAACCTTCTGAAAAGGTATTGAAAGCAGAAACAGTTTTAATTAGATACTGATCTGTTTATACGGAAGATTAAGTGATAATTAGACTAAATATATGTCTTTTTTTTCTTCTTCTTTTAGTCATTTTATGTTCATTGGGAAGATCTGCAGAGGTTCATGGATCTATTTTTGAGCTCCTCGAGAGATTTTTACATTGAAATGATGATATGTGTTTTGCAAGATGAGCGCTACAGTCGGCATAACATCAGACAAACCAGATCAACTAGTTGTTCTGATTCCTGCTTAAGCGCTCTAGGTTTGGTCTGGAATTATGGGGTGACTGCTCAGATGACTCGGTGAAAAAGCCATGGATGTGAACTACTCCACGGTCCTGGACAGCAGTGTGTCGCAGCGCGATTCGTCGAAGCGAGTTCTGACTGGTTGTTTCCTCTCGCTGCTCATCCTGACCACCCTGCTGGGCAACACTTTGGTCTGCGCCGCGGTCACAAAGTTTCGCCATCTGCGCTCAAAAGTCACCAACTTCTTTGTTATATCGCTGGCTATTTCTGACTTGCTGGTGGCAATTTTGGTGATGCCATGGAAAGCGGCCACAGAGATTGTAGGGTTCTGGCCGTTTGGCGCCTTCTGCGACGTCTGGGTGGCTTTTGACATCATGTGTTCCACCGCCTCCATCTTGAATCTGTGCGTCATCAGCGTGGACCGCTACTGGGCCATCTCGAGCCCGTTTCGCTACGAGCGCAAGATGACGCCCAAGGTGGCGTTCATCATGATAAGTGTGGCGTGGACGCTGTCCATCCTTATCTCCTTCATCCCTGTGCAGCTAAACTGGCACAAAGCCCAGACGACCAGTTACACAGAGCTGAACGGCACCTACGGTGAGCTTCCCCCAGACAACTGTGACTCCAGCCTTAATCGGACGTATGCCATCTCCTCCTCCCTGATCAGTTTTTACATACCTGTGGCCATCATGCTGGTCACTTACACACGCATCTACCGCATTGCCCAGAAGCAGATACGTCGGATCTCGGCACTCGAAAGAGCGGCTGAAAGCGCCAAGAACCGCCACAGTAGCATGGGTAACAACGCCAGTATGGAGACCGAAAGTTCCTTCAAGATGTCCTTCAAGCGCGAAACCAAAGTTCTCAAGACCCTCTCGGTCATCATGGGCGTTTTCGTGTGCTGCTGGCTGCCCTTCTTCGTCTTGAACTGCATGGTTCCTTTCTGTAACCCCAATGAGAGCTCTGACTTCTTGTGCATCAGTTCCACAACCTTTGATGTCTTTGTCTGGTTCGGTTGGGCCAACTCTTCACTCAACCCCATCATCTATGCCTTCAACGCTGACTTCCGAAAGGCGTTTTCCATCCTGCTGGGCTGCCATCGACTCTGCCCGGGCAGCAACGCTATAGAGATTGTGAGTATCAACAACAACGGTGGCCCTCCGTCTACTTCTCAGTATCAGCCTAAGGGCCACATCCCAAAGGAGGGCAACAACAGCAACTATGTGATCCCTCACAGTATCCTTTGCCAGGAGGAGGAGAACCAGAAAAGGGAGGACGACTCTGGGATAAAGACCTTTGAGAAACTGTCGCCTTCCATGTCAGGCAATTTGGATAGCGATGCAGATGTCTCGCTAGAAAAGATAAACCCCATAACACAAAACGGGCAGCACAAATCAATAACCTGCTGAGAACTGGGTGATCCCAGCAAAGAATTCTTGTATGGAATCCAAAAACATAGCTTCACTGAGGACCTTAAAAACATTTCTTGGACTACACGAAACTAGCGGAAAACAAAAGAATGTTCCAATTGAAGGCACTTTATGCTGGATAACTATCTGCAAAATATGCGCAGCATTTATTATTGACGTTTCCAGGTCAGTTGTGGTAAGACATAAATGTGAATAAACCATGTATGCATATGTATACATGTTATGCATTTCAAATGTGTATACATGTGCATGCCCATGTGGTTGTGGTAGAACTGCTTTTGTTAATATAAGGAGAGTTAGGTCACTAGTAAAATATCTTGTAGGTGAGTTTAAGTAAATGGCTCATGAGTAGAGAAATTGTATCTCCTGTTGACAATAAAATGTACATAGTGTTGTTTATATTTTTCACCATTTATCAGAGTTGGCTAAGTCAACATCTCCTTACGCTGCTAGTTGTGAAATTGTATGTGCAAACCACCCCATAATGTAACTTGAGAGCAGTAGCCATTCTCATCCTAGTCCTCTATGTGTGCATTGGTGTGGTGTCAAAGAAGTCGGAGAGCAGTTTTTTTCAGATTTTTCTGCTATGTGATTTATCAGCTGTGGAAGTGGCCATTATATTTGGATGTAATTTTTAATATTTTGATGTCAAAAAACCCTTCCTTACCCAACCCAACCCCCTTCCTCACTTGTCACAGTGCAGGGAAAATACCATCCCATCTTTGATTCCATCCACTCTAAATGTACAATGGTAGTTCCAGGCACCGCGACTGCCTTTAAACAGTTTCTTTTGCCAACTACGTGGACAAACTTTGCTCTAGGACAGTGTGGAATACCGCTGATGCATAACGGTAAACAAATGTAATTACTGTATCTTATGCAACGCATCGGTCCAGCTGCCCAGAAAGATGTTGTGACCTTTCCGAAAACACCATAAGAAGCACTCTGTAGGTCTTTCTAGCGCTTCAAAGCATATCCAGGATGAAAATCATCTTGCATCATGCATATAGTTATTGTGCAGAAGCCAGCCCCTGAACTGTTATGTCAGCTGTCAGATGGGTGGGAGTATGGTTACCAGCATATGTCACATCCTTAGGTACATTTGCCTTGAAACAGTTTAACCATTTTAAATCATTTCTCCCTGCC
Source organism: Enteromius treurensis (assembly GCA_032275025.1). Lineage (NCBI taxonomy): Eukaryota > Metazoa > Chordata > Actinopteri > Cypriniformes > Cyprinidae > Enteromius > Enteromius treurensis. The sequence continues at coordinate 13,374,127 of JAUCMU010000046.1, read as the reverse complement.
CAAACAGACTCTGTGGAGTATAAACTGGCGTCCTAGTTTTAATAATTTGTTGAGCTGTTTTGTTAGGTTATGCAACTGCCCTTGATCTAAGTTAATTCCAGGGCCTACCATCCAGTGAGCGCTTCCCATGAACATCAGGATTTGACCGAACGTATACGCATGAGCTTGTTCTCAGAGTGCATTAGTGAAAAAAAGCAAGATAAAAACCAGGCCAAAACGAAAACGATCGAGGTAGCTTTTAGATCAGTTTGCCCCTTTTTATTCAGTTCACACTGACTATCATAACTTACATTGACTCTAAAGAGAAAGCTTCTCGTATTTCGCCTTCAGTAATACCCTGTGCCAAAATGCTGAGGACATCATGATCAGCAGCCTTTGCCAGCTTCCTTCTCGCATACCCTCATACTCTCCCCCTCTCTTAAAAGATTGACAGAATGAACTACTACCGCTCTTTATGTTTGAATCCCAGCAACTATATGAATGGAGTAAATATGTTAGTGCGACTTGAACAACCTGGGAAGAGAGACAAGATGAACAGATTTCAGTACACATATTTGTCTAAAATTGGACATCTGCTCCGGGGAATTTTCCAGAAGACTCTGTTTACTCATCTGCCTGTCAAAGACCCGTTCTTCACAATGCTGCTATGGAAATATTCAGCTGTATGTTTTATAGAAAATTAATCTTAATGACCTCCACCTTTCAAATAGCATTTTTAGCATAAATGGGAATGATGGACTGTATAAGATGGTTGGTTTCAGCAGCATTTAGTCAAGTAACATTTGATTTATGAGGTGATTAGCATTTCAAATGAACCTTTTTGACATTCCAAAAAGTCCCAGGTGCTTCTTTTATTGCAAATGCTAAGGTATTCCCAGAAACGCTGGGGAATCATGGGTGGTCCTTTAATTAGAACTGAATAAAATAACAGTGAGCCAAGTTTCTCATTTTCTTTTTTTTACCAAAGATTGCAGGTTTATTTTTTGATTTTGCAGGTGTTTTATACACGTAGACAAACCAGTGATTTTGGGTTGAGGGCTGTTTTTCTCTGTTCCTTTAGGAGGAGATTAAAAATGACAATTGGTGACAATGGTGATAGCTTACTGTTTGACAGTGGCAGCACAAACCCCTGGGATCATAACTTTATCAGCTGCATTGCACCACTATTTATGGACATTCATTCCAAGGTGATACAACCTTAACCTCAGATTCTCAACAAAGTTAGTGCATTGTAAAAAAAATTAAATAAAACCTGTGTTGTACAATGTTAAAATAGAGATGTGAACACAAGTGCTTTTTATCTTTAAGTCCTTAATCGTGAATAGAGAAAACAAATGTATGTGTTGTTTTCATGTGGGTTTGTCATGCAGTAAAAAGCACTGTACCAGTTTCCGTGATTCCATAAAGTCGGATGTGTTCCTGGATTAACATGTTTTATTTGTCCTGGAACAACATTCTTGTGCTGCTGTGAACATGAACTAACCCCAAAACCAGACAGAAATGTTTGGTTGATAATGTTTTTGAAGCCCCAAACCCAGCTTTGTAGGAATACTCTGGGTTCAGTACAAGTGCAAACAAACAGCAACTGTATATATATATATATATATATATATATACATATAAAGATTGATTTATCTCATCTTTTCATTTGTTAATGAACATTAACTAGACCAATTCTTAAAGGAAATTTTTGTAAGGAAAAATGCGAAGCAACAGAAAAGGTTTAAACCATGGTAACCTCCATATTGTGGATATGATGTATTTATGGACAGGCCCTTTTCATTTAAATTGGGACATTCTTATTCCTAACCCCAAACCTTGCCTAAAAATGTAATTGATGGATGGAAATGTTGTTCTAAGTCAACTAAGGATGTCAATCAAAGAACATGTCCTGCTTGGAAAAATCACGTTGGCTGTACAGGTTCATATGTGTGCTGCAGTTCTTCAAGGAATACTCAACAAATTTATTACAGTACCCAGTTTACAGTTTGTATAAAACAGCCCCTTTCTATTTGCTAAATAAAAGTGTATCTTGTTTTTGTAATCTTGTTTGCTGTATATTTTCCCTTGTTTTGACTTTATGAGAAGCCGCAGAATCTGTTATGAGGTATGTCACATCCAATTCTTTATTTAAAGGTCAACTCTTTGCAGAAAATCAATCGTTATTGATTACACCATCAATGACGCACTTTTGTCAGCTAGAAGTGTGTCCTCAATCGGGTAATTTACATAACATTTTTTGTACTGAGAAGGAAATTTCAGCTCTTTTGATTGATTAAACTTGTTCTAACATTTATTGTCATTCTGTGTCCTGAAGGCTTGTGCGATGAAAGGTATGTGGAGTGATGTGACATGTCATAGGGTCCCTGAAGTAAACTGGAGTTAAGTGTTTTATCCGAGGGCAAAACAGGAGACTAGAATATTAGTATCAATAACTCGAGGTCAAGAACTAACTCTTGACTTCCCTGCTGATACAGTACACCTGGATATAAATCAATAACATGAGTTCTTACAAAAATCAAAGAAAAATGAATTTGGAAACATTTAAGAATAAGGAACACTTACAGTATTCTCTATTAACTATATAATTTCCCTCAATAAATTCCTATTTGCTGCTTAATTATAGTTAGTAGTTGTTAAGTTTGGGTATTGGGTAGGATTAGTGATGTGCTTAATTACTACTAGTAAATGGCTAATTTTCTAGTAATATGCATGTTAATACGCAAAATAAAATAAATAATTCTAACATACCTGAATGAATTACTTTCTGTTTTGGATTTTTTGGAGGAAACTATACCTTTAACAATCTTTCTAAAATCTGTTTTTGAGCATTAAGTCTGTGATGAGACTCTCATTATTGATTTAAGTCAGATTGTCAAACAGGATGCCAGCAGAATTTGAACCTTAAAGTGTCATTTTACCCTGAAAGTTGGCAGAAAAGTTTCAGTGCACGATAATGATGTTGCACACAGGAGTTCAGCTTTGGTTACAATATTTGTTGAAGGTCAAACTAAACAAGGAGCAGACGTTAATAAATATTATACCACAATCACGAACATTTCTATCTGGGCGGGATTAGATTTCTCGGAGGATTGCAGATTTATCCAGAGCAGTTGGTAATTTGCTCTATAATTTAGACTGGGATTGTGTGAGAAAAACAGATGTGTTCAATTGAGATGAGAAAAGTAAGTCTGAGAAAAACTCTAATTTTCCTGAGCTCCTGAGGGGAGACTAGTCCTGTCTCAAAAGGACCATTTCAAAAATTGCATATAACAAAACTGTTATCTTTGTTAAGTTTGGAAAATGAAATGAAAATGAAAAAAATGTCAAATTGATGTAGAAAAGTATAATCAGGCAGCACTTTTTCATGCCTATGAACAGGTTTATACTTAATTCATGTTATTTATATTTATATGTTCTTAGAAGGACAAAAATGTTTAGTTCAAATTAAGATTGTATGACTTGTATAATATTTTCCAAATCTCCTGAAACAATATAAAAGTTAAGCTTTAGTGGTGAAGTAAAATGGTTTACTTCAGCAGCAATAAAAAGAGCAGCCAGGGCATTCTGAAAGATATCTTAATTTTCGTTTGTCCATCAAAAAGAAGGTGATAAAATGAATTGAAGATTATCCAATGATTTTTCTCAGTGAAATTTTTTATAAATATTGGATTTAAATTTATTTTGTCAAGTATTCATTCAGTAGAAAAAAAAAAAATCTATCAAATAATCATTTCGCTTTTGTAAGTTACAACAATAGTTATGAATATAGACTAGCCTATATATTTTGGTTAGGGAGGACATTATAGGTCTGCTACTAGAATCTGTTTTAGTGCTTGGGCCACACTTTGGCCGTGTTCCCTCAGCCTTAGCAGTTTAACACATTTATTTTCATTTATTGATTTAGCAGAGCCTTTTGGCCAAAGTGACTCACAAGTGAGAACAATATTAGAATTAATTACTGCAGTAGGCAGAAAGGAGTACAAATGGCCCTTCTACATTAAAGCAGCAGTGTAAGTATAAGTACTTATTTATGGTAACAAGTGCAAGTAACTTGTTTATAAAAACAAGTATATCAAAGCCTAATCTATATAATACCCTAACCATAGTAGACCATATAGTATAGTAGTGTGATTGGGGTTTTAAAAACATTACAAACTAATAATTTCTGTCTTATTTTGTCATGTTACCTTTAGGTAGTCTACACTTAGATTCAAACATCATACAATCCTCATCAGTAGTCACATTTTGGGCTTAATATCAAGCAATGTGCCTTGAGAAAGTAGTTGCAAGTAAAGTTGATCACTAAGAAAAAAAGTAAATTCAAAGTTCAATTAATTATAATTAAGTTTAAAAAATGTAATTAAGTTGAATTATTATTTCTAATTAAATTACTGTGAGATTATAGTAACTAGTAGCCAAGGAATGTATGGCATATTCACATTTTTAGTAAGTAGTTTTTGTAAACTAGATGAATTAACAGCATGAAAACATGTGATCATAGGGATCACAAAGCAATGTATTTTTTTGAAACTTGCAACATTAACAGGTTGCTCCGAATGCTTGTTTGATTTAGAGAACAGTGCATTTTTCCCAACAGCTGAACGAGTCAAAGCCAGTGCACATGGAGGTTGCCTTTAAGGCATTTGTGTTTGGCTCTTATTTTAATCCATAAGGCGTTGCAGTGCTGGCTATTCAAGCGTAAAATACAGTATCATGAATAGTCAAATGCATTGCTCTCCATCGGTGCCTGTTTGAGAATGTGATGAGTAATAATAGCCATGGGCCTAACACACGGCCCTGTGGGCCCTCGACTATAGATATCTGACCCGGTCTTTATTTCTGAGCGGACACAACATACAAACCAACACGCACCAAAGTTCACAAGGTCCCCGTTTGGAAAAACACATAGTCAAGGTTAATGACAGGCCCAGGGCAATGCTCATTGGGGTGGAAAAGGGATGTCTATGAGCCGTTGTAATGTTCTTATGTAACTGGCACTCGGGCCTCGATTTCTCCACTGAGCGCTGTTTCGAAACCAGCGCTTGCAGAGTGTTCACTAAAAATATCACTTATGCAAAGACACCAGATTCCCTTCGCTTTCAGTGGTAGATGGATGTTGTTACTTCAGTCCTGGCTGTTCACCGGGTGCAGAATAACACGATTTCATTTTTCCAGGACCCATGTGACAGCTGTAGCATTCCCATTATTTCAAATATGAGTCAGCAGTCAGCAGTTCTGTAGCTGTGGTGCCCTTGCTGAAAGGCAGTGAGATAGATAACAGCGTGATGTGCCTTTGACTGAGCGACGCTTCACGGTCCCTTCACGGAATGAGGCGCTTTTCCTGAGTGCAGCTAGCGTTAGCATCAGAGACAGTAGGTAAACAAAGCTTTCACGTTCAGCGCAAACAGAGCGCGTTATAGTTGTCTCTGCTACTGTGGAAAATGAAATATTAATAAGGCAATTTGAAGCAGACTCAAATATTCATTCGTTTACAGTTGTGACACTTCCTGTGTTGTTGCATTTTTAGCTAAAATGCTGTGACTGCTGTGTTTGCACTCCAATAGCTCACGGTAAAGCTTAGTGAAGTGTGCATCCAGTGCTTTTTTCCAGCGCTGTAGGCACTGTGACATTACAGTGCTGGATTGATTGTTAGTATCTGGCTGTCTGTGGCTATATATTCTTGGCTTTGGTGACCAGGGGTGTTACAAACTCGTGAAGAATTAAAAACAAAAGTGGACTTTAGTATTTGAATATGTTAAGTAAGATGGCAAATTGTGGATATGCTTAGACAGACAGGCTTAGGAAATGCATCAATTCATGCCTTAAGAAAATGGAATTTGCAACACACACTCTCATGGGAATATAGTAACTTTTTGTGATTTGGGGAATTTGTGACTAATTCGTATGATCTGCTGAGGGGGTGGACTTTCATGCTTATGTTTTGTTTCTCAAGACTGTATATTTCCATAGGAAACACATCCTATAAATTAATTCGTAATCACCCACGTGGAAATGTTTTCTCATGAGATTGGGTTGCATTTCTGTTAGCATTTTAGAAGTAAATACACTCAAATAGATAGTATTTTCACAATTTTTGCAAAATTACACAAGGTTATGCACAGTGATCATGGAAAAAATACTATATGATATTTTACTTTTGTGAAAAGTATTTTTTTCTTTCTATTCATATAAAGCTTGCACTTTAACACTGACACTGTTCTGTCCTGGTAAACAACCAGCTTTTAAAAACACCATTAGTGGAAAACTATTAGAGGCAAAGATGTTTATTGTTGGGCGCACTGCACTACGACATCAATAGAAGTCTTTTCAAGCAAAAAAAAAAAAAAAAGATCCTCATAGTTTGAAAAAAAAGAAGAAGATTTATTTCTTTTTTTTGTTGTTGATCAAATCAATCATATAAATGATGAAGACAAAATGTTTTCAAGACAGATTTAATACTCTCTTCGTTGACTTCTCAGGGAGCTTCAAACACAAATTCTGGAGGAGCACATAAACAGTGTTGCACATGTGGAAACCCAAGGACACTTGGAGGACAATAGTGTCACACTATCTATTTCTTAACTTCAAGAATGATCAACATCAGTTTTTCCCTTTCTGCTTGTCATTCCGGAGCTTTGTCAGATGCTCTTGCAGTAGAATATCACATCATAGACAGGGATGAATGGATAGCGCTCTTCCCTTATGAATATTAATGAGATTAAGTTGATGAGACACTGTCTGCAGTGCAGTGCTGTGCTGATCACAACAGAGCGCTGGATGACATGGTCACAGCTGTACACTAGTTGGACTTGTGTCTTTGAGAAGCTCAGAGATAAACAACACAAGATCACAGATGGCTAGGTCAAGACGATACCTAGCGTGACGTGCTTTAGAGATGAAAAAGAACACAGTATTTCCTATGATTAATATAACCCTCAGTAATAACTGGCATGCTTTGGAAATGAGATTCTTCTTTTTCTTTTTTTTTTCCCTTTTTTTTTGATGATGAAAAAGGGTTGAGTAACAAATTTTAATAATAAAACCACCAAGGCTGTATCATTATCATTAACTATCATGAATCTATCCTGATATTATAACCAAAGATTCCTATTAAATTATTGCAAATAGGACTATAAAAAAAAAGGCAAACTTTCAAAACCAAATTTTGTCCTTTCATTACAATGATATATTTTCAGTAGGGGTGTAACGATACGTCGTATCGAATCGAACCGTTCGGTACGAGGCTTTCAGTTCGGTACGTATACGAACCGAACGATTCAGAAAAAACTGTACATATATACAAATTTTACATGTAAAATATAATGTTTTCAGTGCTACGCTTAACAAGGCAGCCCAAAAGACGGGACA
>JAUCMU010000046.1:13353362-13364750 GCA_032275025.1 Enteromius treurensis | reverse complement strand
ACACTTCTTTATTTGCTGCTAAGAAGAAACCCCAGAAGTTATGTGAAGTACAGCTCCATTGTTGTTCAAAGTAAAAGAAAAGGGGGGTCAAAAACAAGGTCATATTACAGTATGTTAGTTTTAATAAATAAAATGTGGAAAAAATTTATTGCATTTTTTTTTTGTGATTTTTGTGAACCGTTACACCCCTAGTTCTTATGTAATCAAACTTTATAATAGAATGTTTTTATGTACAATAAAAAGGTTGATATAATATAAATATATAATGTCTAACCTTAAAATGTGTGCTTTAAATACTTTGGTGAGTTAATAATAATATGAGTAGTAGTAACACTTTAGTGTCCAATTATCACACTAAACTTGGTTATTAACATCAACACTGGGATATTTATTAATGACTTATTCTGCAAGACCTTATTCTAAATCCTTAATCCTACTCAATTTATAAACTTAACAGCTACCTTACTAAGTATTTATAAGAAACAGTGATTAGGAGTATTTTGAGGCATAGTAAATAACAAGTTAATAGTAAGGTTCTAATCTAATCTAAAGTGCGACCAGAATAATTTATGTGTAGTTACTTAAAAGAATTAAAATAACTGTTTTCTCCTTGAATCATCAACTTGTTGAGGTTGATATAAGATGTAGAAAGTAATTAGACAAAAGTAATTAAATACTTTTTAGAGATGGTATTTTGTACAGTAATCTAAGTACACTGTTGAATATGTAATTAGTGACTTGTAATTGGATACTTTTTTTTAGAGTAACTTACCCAACAATGTATAGAAACCATATATTTTACCATGCTTGCAAAATAAACTTATGTTCAAATAAAATACATACTGTCAAAAACAGTGTTGTAGCCATTTTGTAGCATTTTCATTTAAATGCTAATCAGCTAAAGATATTCTTCAGGGATTGCTTTTTATTTTTATTTTTGTTGTAATTTAATTACTTTTGCTGTTTTCCAGACCACCATGTTATTGCCAGTAACAAATCTTCCCCTGTGGTCACCAAATATTGTGAATTTAGACATAATACACACTTTTTCACATTCTGTTTTTTCACCTACTATATGTATGTTTGGATGCAGCATGTGGGTTCCACTTATGCAGTGCCAGTTTCATTTCTGGATCAAATGCGTTTCAGGCAAATTTGAGCATATTTTAATGAACTTTTTCAAACCAGCTTTGTTGCAAAATTAATCAATTATGAAATGACTTCAGTTCCAGCTTTAAAGCAGCACTACCAAAGACAATTGTCATTTTTCAGCTCAATTTAGTTCAGTGTAGACTCAGTTAACTGACAGTGTCGATATTGCAAAGTTCATCATTACTAACTAAATTTTAATCGGCTGCTCTAAAAAAGACAGCCATGTTATTATTCATCTAAATTTAGCTTGATGTTTATTCAGTTCAGTAACTGTATCATTGTTGCAGAGATTGACAATTCTGAAATGAAGTGCATGTAATTGTTCTGAATGTGCGCTTGTATAGTGTATTTAAAAAGAAATATAGATGCAATAAAAAGCCACCTAATTGCAAACAAAGTTAGTATACCTTCAATTATCTCGGCTTAGTATTCAAATTAAAAGTTATATTTTAAAATACATTTTAATTAAGTTTTTAAATAAATGTTTAATTACAGTGTAATGTAAAGTTGAGTAGATATGTACCAGACATGTATATTTCTACTACATTATAATGATGTTTATGGGTGTGTGGCATGATTACGTTCACAATAGAAGCATGTGGAGATATGTCTGCTCTTTATCAATGACCAGTAACCCAGCAACAATCTTCCAGTTACTGCTGCTTGTTAACCAAATTCAAAGCGATGGTGCAAATCTAACAGGGCTCACAAACCTTAAAACAGCATATCTACAATGACAATTGTTGGAAAAAGCATCATGCTGTGGGCCGGCTTTTCATCAGTAGAGACTTGGCATTGTTTTAAAAAGAAGGAAGATAAAAATGGCGCTTCAAGGGACAGGTAATTTAAAAATTCAAAATTATTCCATTCCAGCACTGTATGACCAACTTCTTATTTTTCCTGTGGATCATTCGTAACAATAGCCCACATGGGTCAAATTAATACATTTTTATTTTATTCCAAAAACATTAGGATATTCAGAAAAGATCCTATTCTATGATAATATTTTGTGAATTTCCTAAGAACTGGTGAAAATTACACACGATTTTCTCAATATTTAGATTTTTTTGCACCCTTAGATTCCAGATTTCGGTCAAAAATTGTCCTAACAAACCAACTAAAAGCTTATTAATTCAGCTTTTAGATCTGGTTTTGTGGTCTATGGTGACCCCTCCAACTATCAGTGTTCATTCCAGAATTAAACGGCTATTTTACTACATCCAATCAATTCACAGTAGAAAAAAAAACATGCCACACCCTCTGTTTTACTCATTCAATATTCAATTTCTCTCAGAAGTATGTCACAATACAGAAATAAAATTGGTCGTAAACTTTGGGTTCATGTGACTTTAAGTTCAACTTCTTTTCATTTCTTTTCAATAAAACATAGGCCTTCTGTTGAGGTTTTTACTATTCTATCAACTATTTAAAATTTTTACATCCATTGAAAGTCTATGCAATTATCATTTTTAAGCTTTAAAAAGTTCATAAACACATTCTACAGGTTTTTTCAATGGCACACACTATAGATTCTAAATCATGCAATTTCCACAACGTACAACTTCCTTAACTGTGCAGTTTTTGTGAATTACATTTTATTTTCGAAGATGTTGTGTAACAGCCAGTATAAACAACAGTAGTCTCAAACTCATGAAGTGTATAACATAGCGTGAGAAACATTTCTGCAATATGATTACAAGAGACATGTACAAATTGAACCGATGCCACATGCAGTGACTTTACAAGGTCCTAAATTAAGACACAAACCAAAACAATGAAATAAAACAGACTAGATGTGAAACGCTCCAAAGTGGCATTTCTATTTAAAGACTGATTGCCAAAGCAAAGATAAATTACAAACATATTAGACACTAGTATACATTTACCATGAACAATGTTCTCATATTCCTGCGAGGATGTACTGCTTTAGTTACATAGCACTTGTACTGTTCTCAAAGTTTAAAGTAGAAGATATTCATCAAGATTGAGACGACTCACTTCATCAAAGAGCCTACAATACTCATTAAACCCAGTATATTTGACAAATAGATTAGGAAGAAAGCTAAAAATAAGAACAGGATAAGTGTCTACAAAATCCATAAATGTGTAAAATGACAGAACAATTACATATTTTTTAACATGTATATCTTATAATCTCATAATGTTGCTTACACGTTTATATGAAGAACTGTAAGCCCTAAGCTAGCAACAATTTCAAACCTATTTACAAGTTAAAATATAGAAGTATTCGTTTTTTTTTCCTTTAGGCTTCCAATTATAGTAGAATATTTTGGTTCATATGGTGTTTGTGGTGAGCGATAGTCTGGTACCTTTACACAAATCAGCTCTATTTTCTGTTAGCCTTTACGTGTCGCCCTTGTGAATCATTCTTGTCTCTATTTACATTCCTATTTAAGTGGTATGATTTATGTCTTCACCAGCTGGTGCTCAGTTATTATAATGGCCTACTTTTCCCCAACCTCCATGTTTGTCTTCGAGTTCAGCACAAAACTTCCCTCCACTTCCGAAAGCATTCGCAATCTGAACTGAGCTTTGCACTAGAGACTCATTTGCTTCAGCGAGTCAAATCTTGGAAATTGATTCTGATGCAGTTCACTGCCTCAGCATGCAGAGGTGAGATTTCAGTAAATTACACTTTAAAGTGTTTTATCCCCACTGAGCTCCTTTAATGAAATGGTTTTCTTCCGGTCACAGGGTGTAATTTATTACTCAAACATAAACACATTTCTATCAATTTCAACAATAGAGACTGTCTTTCCATATGGCAGTTTTTCAGTGAAGCCTATTTGGTCAACGGATAACTTTTCTATGCATATTTTTTTTTTTTTTAACTATTTGATATTGGGTCTTCCTAATGTGGTAATGGGGATCATTCTATTTTAAATTTATTAATCATTGTTTTCATTTTTTTTTTTTTTTTTTTATTATCAAGATTATTGTAATATCTTTTGTGATAATACTAACAATCCTCAGAAATTATTCAATTTAATATTTAATTATTAACTAATGTTTTAATTAAAATTTTACTGCAGATCCTTGGCACCACCTCAACTGGGTTTATTTTCATAACACCTGTTATATTGTTGCTGGTGTCATGTTCTGGAGATGTGTTTCATTGTGAAAGTAAAAATACTTTATTTGTGCTTCCAAAAAAAATTACACAACTAGAAATCAATAGCTTAAGTTATATTCACAAGACACAGAGAACTGATTCCTGAACCTGACAGAGCAGGCTACGCTGGCTGTGCACAGAGACAAATAAAGTGGAGCAATTCTGCAAAGACAGTCTGGCACTTCTGACTCACTACGTTTAAGTAAGTAACGTTTTCTTATTAAAAGAACCTGCTTATAATACAAACACAGGTTTTGAGCAGTGAAGGGTAATGTTAGTGCTTATTGTTTGTTGTTTCACCGGTGTTACATGGTGTTATGTTTACGAGGGGCGATGCGTAATAAGACAGTACAAAGTCATTATATTCAGTAATTATGCAACAAATGATATGGTACTTTTTCAACCAAGGCCCATTGGAAATACGTGCCTCTATACATTTCTGCACCCCCCTGTAATTATGTATCTTACTGCACGTTTTGCCGCAGTTTCAAAGTGAAATGTCCAGAGAGTGGCCCTAAAACACATTTTACACGTAACCGTGGCAAGTTTGTAATAGGTTGGTACAGGTACGTATTGCAGTGTTTTTAGAATGCTGCTTGAGGTACATTCAGAATTCAAATATGCAGTGAGTGTAACGTTTAATGCTATATCATGTTGAAAATATCCCCTACACCAAACCTACCCGATAGTGTTAACAAATGCACCATGCTATTTTAACTTTCCTACTCTGATTTGAGCTGTTTTGTCAAACTGTTTTACACGGGATTTAAAATGCCACGCCCTATCATGTGAGCCTTCTGAGTAAACCTACTGAACTAGAAAACTTATACATAAAGCTGTATACAATATGTGACGAAAACATTCAAAGGTTTTCAAATCATGCAGGACGTAAAAAAAACAAAGTCGTAACATAACATTCTGCAACTAATTGTGTGAAAATAGCTTTTATTACTCAAAAATGTACCTGTAAATCATACTTTTGTGTGAAAAGGAATAAAAGTTGTCGGAGTTTTAGTGCCTCTAGTGTTCATATCAACTGGAAAATGCAGCGATTCGTATGCATAGGTAATTTTTTTCAGTTTTGCAGAAATGTATTGTGACGGGCGTCCCGAGAGATCATCAGCGTCGCCCTGCAAACGGACACGATACACCTGCTACACCTCATCACCGGCTGACCGGCCACGGCTGAAGCGAATTAGCTGCCGGCTATATAAACGGCAGCCTCCACGAGAACTGAGAGAAACCTCTCCATGAGAAGCGCGACTAAGCTAACTCTTCTCTCTTTTCCCCTGCACAGAAAGCAGCCATTGAGCCGGTCAGCCTACCCACAGAGCACTCACCTTCACCCAAAGAAGAGCATGGAGCACTCTGAGCACGGGACACCTCACCTGGGACTTTTGCTTGTTTGTTTTCTCACGCCAACCTGTAAATAAAATCCAAACTCTTATTGCAAAACTTTAAACTGGCCACACTTGTAACACGACTAATCATTCTTGCAAAACCTGATCACATGATTTCATTGTAGTTGCGGAGGATTTTCTTTCAGTTAATAGGTGCGTTCGAGATGCACTACACTAGCCTGGCACCGGCTGGCGAGAGCAGCCCCTTGCAGTCGGGGGAGGAGTAAAGAGAAGGCCGTCAGGTCGGACACTTACAGGTTTCCGTCTTGGTTAATAGCATACTTATGATGGGAACATTTTATATACATAAATGTAGATACCTAAAAATGAAACCAACCTTTTCTGCATTTCATAATGAGTTAAAATGAATGAAAATGAAAATTGCAATAAATCTGTTTTCTTTGTATTTGTTTGCACCCGTTTTGAAGATTGTAACGTGATGTTAATTTGACATTGCCAAGTTGTTTGTACATTAATAATTGTTCAATAAAAATAAAATAAAATAAATAACCTATAGGTTTCCGTAGTGCTAAATCAACATCATTAACTCTTATACAATAAGAATATATTTACCATATCGCCTAATCTTCATTTTCATCATTAATGTTTTTTTTGAATATCAGATATTCGATATAAAGATTGATTACATACAGGAACTTTTTAAAGAAAAAACACGCAGCATACATCATGCTTGTAAATCACATAATCTGACCTATGAGAATAAAGTGTATTGTCTTCAAGACTTTCACAGCCGATTTTGAGCAACTGCAGTGCTGACCTGTGCGACTGCTTTCGTTTTGCTCTCACGGTATTTTGATGGCACATGTGATCGAAAGGTGGCTGCAGCGGAATGCATTGTTACCAGAATGCATTGTTTTGTAAGGCGGCAGCCAATTTCTTGCGGCGCCGCATTAAGTCGAACACACCTAATAGCTTTAACACATGTTTCGTAAGTCTGTTAAGAGCTAAGAAACTGCATATTCAACCTATATAATTATAAAGATCAATACTTGAACAGTTTAGACAGTATGAAAAAAATTCTGGTCATAAAAAAAAAAAAAAAAAAAAAAAAATTACCTCAAATTTCAGTTCTCCCAGAAGGAATGACATGTGACTGTTAACTTCCCGAAAGAAGGAGGGGCCTACTGAGCATGTGCAGAGGGAGTGTCATGGCTGTAGCTCTTTCCTGATTGGAGAAATCAGCAATATTGCAACTGCCACCCATTGCAACTGTCCCCACTCTCCCCTACCTAATAAAGTGGTTACATATGCACACACAAACAATATACAGTTTTAAAATAGGTTGCAGGGCATACATATCTATATAAAATATTTATATGCATAGTTATGACAAACCAGCTGAGGAAAATAAGATACAGATGGAATAAACATGTTAGCGTTTGAAATACAGCCAAATAGTCAATATCCTCCATTTGACATCCAAAGACAGACAGTGAAATTTAATGCAGGCAAATGTAGACAGTTTTCCGAGTATGTTATTAAATAAAATGAATGAATCACCAAGATTGGAACAGAGCCTCAGCTGGGAGAATTGTTTTAAATCAAATTTCCACCTTTGAAGAAAATTACAACATAATATGCATGACAAAGAGTAAATCAGGGGAAAAATGAGCCACATAAAGAATCAGTCTCCAGCTCATGAAGCTTTTGCTTTTTATTCTGGGAAACCATAGCCATGAAAAAAGAGATAATTAAAACAATAAGCTGCTTGATAACTTTCTGACAGTCTGCTGATTAGCTATCCGTCATGTATGTCTAGAGCAGAAAGAAACAATGAGGCGGTGAAATGAAAGTGCAAGAATTTCTGCTAGGAAACTACAGTAATTGACAGGACTCGTTTAACGCTAAGACAACTACAAAAGTACTAGTCTAGCACAGATAATGTTGTTTTTTCTTATTGGTTTTATTTTAAATGAATCCAGTTTTTGTTTATATCATTCTTTTCTTTTCAGTTCCATTGCATACTGCCCAACACAGTCTTACAACCAATTCATACGCATCCGTACGAGGTGGCAAAATCATGCCAATTCACACAAATTCATATGACCTCACTTATACGATTTTGCACGATTTGTCTAAACCCTAGTGATGGGTAAGTTTAGGGGCGGGGCTTAGTTTTAGGTCTTTCGTACAAATTCATACAAATTGGCAACTTGCAAAATACGTACAATTTAGCAAAAATCTTATTAATATGTATGAATTAGGCACCTCATAAAATATGTATGAATTGTTGTGAGACTGTGTTGGACTGCCTCCTAATTTGTGTTTATTTTTCAAACTACCTCCACTGTCCTTTAAAAAGGTTTGATAAAAACGCCAAAAGTTCATGGCATTATAAAGGTGTAGCAGACTCTGAAATCTAAGCTTTAGCAAGTACCTCTAATTAGTTCTGCTCTGACAAGGTGATCCAGGCAAATTCAAGACAATTCCTTTAATCTTTTCGAAGATTAGACCTGTCATCAGTTCAAATGGTTGGTGAGCAGCCACATAGTCAGTGGCTGATGAAAGAGAAATCTCCTTTAGACTGTTGCCGAAGGATTATTTTGCGAAGCCAAGTAAGGCCATCTAGTGTTAAATGTGCAAATGAGCTGCAAAACAGAATTAATCCGCAAGGCAATCAAGACTGCCCTTGACTAAAAACCTCAATTTACACCCTCTCGATTGCGGTGTGTTTTGCCCAAAATAACATGCAAAGCTCACCAAAAGCCTGGCCTCTTGAAACCAAGTGTGGTTTCTTAATTTTGTAGATTTCACATTGTGTGCACAAAATGTCATTATCTCTGTCTGTCAGGCACTTCAATCCAACTTTCATGTTCCTTCGGAAGTCATTTAGGGCCAAACGTCTGCCTCGAGGGCACCCCGATGTGATTGAGTTACTGGTAACGGAACACAGTGATGGTTCATACATAACACCAGCACATCCTGCTTGTTTGATGAGCTCTCTTCTTTGCCCGGTGACCTCTGAAGAAATGCTAGGCTTATCATTTCCCAGTAATTGGCTGAGGGAAGGGGGGAGTTTCATACGGACAAATGAGATCGGAAAAATAAGCTATTTTTTTGTATGTTTGCAAGGAATTTGTTTCTATTCCAATGTATAAGCCATTGTGGGCAAGAGGAACTTTTGCTGTCATTTTGCATCATGGGAGTGGTTCCCGATACAGATACCAGTGCACACAATTGTAAGAAATTAGATATCACATTCACCCTCATTATAAACTTTGCTGGATGGCTGGATGTAACTTTACTCTCAAACAGCGTACAAAGGGAACCATTTAAGCAATAAAACTGTCCAGTACTTTTATAGTAACAGCATTGCTAGAATCTGCGGACAGATGCTATATTGACTTGCATCATGCAATGGTGTCCAATAATTTCCAATGGCACAAAGATTGTACTACATCTGTTAGTTCTGCTCGGCTAGAAGAATTTATTTATGTCCTGGCTGACTCACTGCCTGCTGCTTGTAAAAGCTGTTTATTTGCATATTTTATTTGCATACTCTAAATGATATAATTATTATTATTTCTAATATAAATCAGGGGAATACCATAAACTGCAGTCTGTCCGTTTATTTGAAAGTCACCTTTATATATACACTGAAGTTTTAAAAATGGCATGATATATAACAGAATTTTATGAGTGAAATGAATAAATAAAATAAAGTACAGTTCTAAGATGATGCAAATTGTGTAGTTAGCTAATGTCACATATTAATTTAAGCAGAGACGATAAACACATTCAAGTAATAATGATATTACAGGAAAATTGAGATGTTTTGTATGTTGATTCAGAGGGCTGCCGTGATTTTGCCAGTATAAGACACGATCCTGAATCAACATCTTTTTTTGATCCTGGATCAATATTACGTTCCAAAAATATATACGTATCCCAATCCCTACCCCAAAATTATGCCTTAAATCAGCGAGAAATGACAGCTGATTAACAAAGGCACCTAACTCTGATCATTAGCCCAAAACAGATATTTCCCGAAAAATTATCCCTCAATTCTGATTGATTGATTGATTAGAATGTTGTTTCAGGATCAACATCTTTGAACTTGGTGAAATCACGCTCACGCTCACCTAATCACGCTCACGCTCACCTAATTCTAATTTTTTCCCCTCATATTACTATCTTTATACTTAGAACATTAAATTAATTACAACCATAAATGGTGTTAATCTCACATATTATGGTCAAAAAAGTGGTAAACATTCTCTTCACATATACTGCCTCTTTTGATTCTAAAAAAAAATAAAAAATTTAATTGAAGGTGTCAAAGTACCAAAGTAAACCAAAAAATAACATTTGTGCTTGTTTACCCAGTTCAACAGCTGCTGGAGAATGTATTTGAAACTTTATCACCCAACAGACCCAATTAGAATATTTCTAGTGACCCAACTGTATTATCTGCAGCAACATATTTGTCATGAAAAATGGAAAGCATGTGTTTCTTGTGCATACAGGGAAGCAGGTGAGCAGGCCAGGTACAGTAAGTATCTCAGGTAATATTATCAGTAGTTTCCTTAGCACGTAGTTGCTCTCGATTGCAATAGTGCTTACTGGCATACCAGGAACAGTTGAGTTAACCAGGTAAGTATTTCAAGGAATATCACAAATGTATTTCTCACGTTTCGTTGGCGATCAGCCGATCACACTCCCTTCGTCAATAGTCAGTGCCCTTGAACATAAGTAGCTCAGGTAAAAATTATTCCTGGTGCTTGGTGCAGGTAAGTGCTGTGAGAGTTAAAAGGCTTTGCAAAGCATAACATCCATGGCAACGTGAAGATCAACTTCAACCATCAGGAAAGATACAAGGTAAGAGGGGATTGTTAACTCGAGCTCAACTGTTTACTCTCTGGCTTGAGCAGCTTAAGTATAGCGGGTTTGACTAGAATCAGGTGTTCTCAATTAAAAGTCTGGTGACTGAGTACGTGTGTAGACGGCTGAGCTGGGATCAGTAGACAGCGCTGTTGTGACCCCCGTACTATTCAGTGAGATCAAGGTACAAATTTAATGTCTCATTTTTAAACAGGCTCTGAATCAGTTGCATATTTAACACTGCACTTTTAGTTGTTACCATCCAGAAAGCCAAGGAGCACTCAAACGGTTCAAACAGACTTAAAAATCAATGCTTTGTGCATTTTATCTGGAGTTCCAGAAAGACTGGGATGAAAGATGTAACATATTTTAGCTCAATAAAGGAAATATAGATATGCATATAAATAATAACTATTAATTATGATTAATTGCAATTATTTATATTAGATGCCAGTAGTAACTGCAGCAGAATTACCATCAACTAATCTGTTCGTTCAGAGAACACAGTGTAATTAAGAAGGGATATTTTCTTGGCCACAGAAGCATGCCTTCTTACAGTATCACTGTATTAGAGCATGTAGCAAGGGCAGAAATCGTAAAGGGACACTTATTTGCAAGGCAGAATCATAAACTCTAACTCTACGTTTGTTACGCAACGGGGCGCGCTGAGAGACCTCGCGCTCTCGCTTCTTTGTTAAGAGGAACAGGCACGGCAGGCAGGCAGAACACGGAGACTGGATTAACATTAAACTGGATTTTTAATGAAAACAGGAAAACAAAGAATTCGCGAAGAGCTATGCAGAGCTCAGGCACAGACACACGTAACGTTAACATCGACTGACTTGAACAGAAAAAGACACG